>BOPP01000039.1:6245723-6317832 GCA_017312745.1 Gryllus bimaculatus | reverse complement strand
ATATATATTTGAGATTGAGAAATTAATATTTGTGTTATAAAGTGACGTGTGTCCCATTTCATTTCATTTATTGGAGTAATGCTCCGGCATTTGCCTGGTGACGATCGGAGAAACCACGAAAAACTACCGATCAGAGCAGCCGGCTGCTAGAAATCTCCTCCAGACAGCGACCGAACTCAACTTAGGTTGTGTCGCACTCCTTCCGTAATAGGTAATGTCGAAAATCCTGCCACCGTCGGGACTCGAACCCTAGGACCTCCCAGACAGAGGCACTGCAGAGACAGGGAGTCAATTGATGCCCTGAGTCACCTCTCCCCATTGACGATAAAAATGTGTGATGGATTCTACTTTTCATGTTATTAAACCTAATGAAATGTTTAAAGATCCCTGTTCAAATAATATCTATTATTGTGAAAACTAGTGGGACTCAAACATCACATGCTTTCTCGTATTACTTCTAAATTTGCAACTTTCGTAAATTCAGAGAGTTCAGTGAAAATGAGACCTGTGCTATTCTTTTAAACGTTCCTTGTTCTATGGAAAATCCAGGTTCTCTATAGAAAAAATTAGGAAAAAATTGGAGCGAATTTTCAGAAAATGTTTTTGTAATAAATTACATACATTTCAAACACAAATTACGCAAAACTTCTAGATTTTTCAGGAAATTGCACATGGCTTTTTTAAAAGTCTGATTTTTTTAGAACAGATTACACTAGTCTGGAAATTTAAACTTTTTGTTTGTTGGGTAAAGTAAAAAAGTGATTTTATATAATGTGGATGTGCTGAATCCAAATTTTCAATCCGCTTACTTCTATCACGTAAGGTTTTCTTGGGAAAACACTTTACATGCATTGTCTTTTTAGGCCAATTTCATCACACACGTTTTCATAATACTTTTTTATTTAAAGAAAGACAATATTTAATATAAACAACTTGTTGAAATTAACATGTATGGTTGTTACTACATGTCACTAGAGTGTTTTTACTTTATTTTGTCTAGTTTACTTCACTACTGGATAGATTCGCACAGATTTTAACACCCGTTGCTTCTTACTTGAGAAAGTTCTTATTCTTTTGTTTGTCTTAAGGTATTTCACGCTGCAACAGCCAACAATAGTCTCCAAGCATACTGATGCTCCACCGTCCCTGCTACCTCCTTCCGAACTCTATATCCTATGAAATCGTTTGCTTTGTTCTTTGATCGCAAATCCTGGATTTTCAAGAAAATAATCTAGGTAAGTAAACAGGAAATGAATTTTCATACTCATGTTACTTGCAAGTTCCTTGTATTCTTCAAACCATGGTAGTCACAATGTTTTGGTTATTGGAATTCTTGTTATTGCCAAGAAATTTTGAAATATCACAGAAAGATATCCATGCTGCTTTCTCCTTTTCGTCTAGTTTTTATTTGCTGCATCTGACTTCAATTTTCTTATATCCGGACCATTATTTATACCGTCTTTTAATTTTGCTTTAGATGGATTTAGATCATCAGGATCATGAAAGACAGGTAAAATGGCTGATCGAACAACTCGATACTCAATTTGCGTTTTATTTTTAAAATTATACCCTTTCGCATCACGAACGTAGCAGTCATTACTATGATTGAACTGTTATCTCCAAACTATTAGAAATAATTAGTTTTCTTTTACATCATGTCCATCCCTTGTTACAAGAGTGGCCTTTTTCGTAAAATATTGAATTTTCTTTTTTGAAGAGGAAAGCAAGTGTTAAAATGAAATGAAAGCGTTGAAAACGGAACAAAAAAGAATTATATTTATCGTTTGTATCAACAGTATTATAAACAGCGTCCATGAGTCCTACAGTAAGTAATCAATGAGTAATTTTATTTTACTTTTAGTAAACAATCTACATGCTTGTATTATTTATTGTTAGTATTCGTATTTCTTGTAATCGTAAGAATTTGTGCATTTTGGTCAATGGCAAAAATGGCTAAAAAATGTCTTTAAACTTTTGGTAAGGATAGTGCTAAATGTACTCTACAAGATGACATAAACGCCAAATTGCTCTATTTTTTGTTGTTTCAAAAATTACTAAAATGTATTTTTTATACATGTCGTTAATATTTATATTACTGGCAATTTGTTCATATTATTGTATTTATGAATACATGTGTTAAATGATGTCATAAAGCTTTTTGAAAACTCTGTTTTCTGTGATAACTAGCTCAAAACTTCTCATTTTCAGAAACGCTTAAACACCACAACGAACTAAAAAACGGCTCTAAATTTTTTCTTCAAACGTTTCGAACTGACAGTGCTAATTTCACTCTTTTATAGGACGTAAAGTTAATTTCGGTGTATTTTTTTTTGTTTTTTTCACAAATTACCCAATTGTTAATTTTTTGAAAGATCTCTCACGCCGTTAATATGCAAATTTCCAGCAATTTGTAAACACTCTTATATTTGTAAAATAGAGTACTTAAATGTCTTCAAATAAATTTTTTCAAAAACTCAAAAATTTTCTGTGAAAAAGAGCTTCAAATTTCCAACTTAAAGAAGCGCTTGAACGCCAGATTTTTAATAACGGCTCCAAATTAAAAAAAAAAAATGCCATTTAGGACGGCGTTTTACCGTTCTTTAATAATCTTAAAATAGGATTCCCAATTAGTAAACCGAAAAGTTAAGAAAATGTCAAAAAATGTACTTTAGGCAACTATTGATGGCAGCAGGCAAGAATATGTGGCAAGTGAATAGCTAACGAAACCAGAGAAAATAGAAAAATAATACGGAAAAGTCTGTGTCATTGTGTAGCATCACAAGTTATTTTCGCACCATAAAAAAGAAGAAAAAAATAGTTACAATTTGAAAAAATCTTGATCTGAAAATTACCTTTATTTCACACAAAATTACGCCATAAGTATTCATATACGAGGAGTGCTCAAAAAGTTCCAGGAATGGTGGTTCAGCTTATTAATGGTATAACCTATGGCAATGGTAACACAATCACCTTCTAAGTAAGACCATTGTGCATCCTTACAGTAGCTCCACCGTTCCTGCCATTGTTGGAATCAGCGAGAGAAGCCTTCTTTTGGCGCCTGTCGGAGCTGTCGCATTCTATTTAATGTTCTCCACAGTTGCAAATCGTCTCCCTCCGAGACTCATTTTTGGGGTAGGGAACAACCAATAGTCTCTGGATTAGTGTTATGATGCAGACAGCCCGATCCTTCCCTTGTCCCTCGTCCCGTCGCGTCTTTCGAACCACATCACCAAAACTCTGCAAAACTTTCACGCAGTAATTTTCAGTAACAGACAGTCCAGGTCACGGTGTAGCAAGGTCGATAGTGTCCATAAAGGCGATTTTAGCAGTTTCTACATGACCGTCAGGTTCGCGCGCTGTTGGAACTGCGACATTACGCCGACAGACCACCACTCACCTCCACGGAGAAGTGGCACCCCTGCGCACTGAAACATGTCCACGCCAATTTTGCCCGCGTACGAACATCCCAGCCACGTACCACAAAAACGTGAACCCTGCCTTATTGCTAGTTTGGAGACGGCAAGCTCATTCCGGGAACTTTTTGAACGCCCTTTGTATTGTAAAAAGTGTGGAGTTCAATTAAATTTAATCTAATTTCAAGACGAGATTTTATTACGAAAAATATCTACTTTTAATATTGTAGTTGTAGGAAGACGCTGACCTGTTCAGCCGAATTTCCCCAAAATTGATATTCCTCGATCAATTTAAATAAACTCGAGGCCCTTAGAGTTTGAAACGGATGTATTGATTTTGAGGGGAATTATTTTATGATGCCTCAAAAATATTTTCATAATTTTCTCAAAAATAGCTACTATTTTTTTATTAAACTTTGTTGGCGGATAGAGTAAAAGGACGCTCAAGAGAATGATGCAAGTCTCAGTTTCGCTTAAATCTCTAATTTTTTAATTGAAAAAAATTAATCTTTTCGGCGTCTTCCTACAACTACAATATTGAAGATGAAGATTTTTTCCTTAATAAAATCTTTTGTTTAGAGAAATCTTGAAGTAAGATCATAGAGAATATTTTGAAAATGTGAGTGTGTTTTGTGTGAAATTAAGGTGGTTTTTAGAATTTTTAAACAATTTTTTCTCGAAAAAGTCTTAAAATATTTTATTTTATTTTTCTCCTCTTTTTTATCATAGGACGGTAAAGATGCTAGGCTCATTTCAGGGCAACTCTAGTTTATTCGCATATTGCAAAATTTTAACATTTAAAAATTACAAAATTGAAGATATAAATTTTTTCAACGGATAGTACAAGAAATGCTTAACAGAAAGGCACAGGACTTATTTTCGTTAAACACTATAAATTTTAGGAAATTGTAAAATTTAGAAATAAGCTGAGAAAGTATGTGATATTATGCCCCTAGTTGAATACAGTACACCCAGATCCTTCTTTTATGCTTTGCCATATCTACTCACCCATTCCTGTATCGCAGCCTGTATCGTCATTATCACAGGTAATAACACGAGTGCTTTGAAAATTGTCGATAAATCCTCGTCTCGCGAGGAGAGGATTTATCTCAAAATTTCCAAGGCATGAATGATATTTAATAGGACTATTTCACGAATTAAATTATGTCCAATAGAGTTCCAAAATGAGCCACATATTGAAAATAACCGAAAGCACTGTTAAAATCAAAGAGGTTATGTTAAATTACTTACGCGGGATATTGGACATCGACATAGCGATCGATGTACACTTATACCTCCTCCTAAGATAAATGAGTCACAATTTATGATTGGCTAGTAGGGTGGAGCGGTAAGAAAAATCGGATTGAAAAATCGATTAACTTTTTGAGATACACCGCCATGATTGGGGCATTTTGTTCGTGTTGTTAGCGCTATTAGTTTTAATTTCACGAGTGGAATAGTCGTTTTATTTTATATCATCCGCACTGTGGTCTCCGTCACCTGTTTACGATAGTATCACGATGTTTTGAGCTTATTTGTTGAGTGTCATTGGTGACTCATAAAATAGGGCATGCCATCAAAAAATGCTATGACTAATTTATCTCACGTTCACATTGTATATTGTACATTCAATATCCTGGGTTGACTGGACTCCTAAAAACCTCTCAACAATTTTTTCTGTTTCAGAGATGACGTGTTATTGTATTATATTTGAGTGATTTACTATGTGTTTATTCATTTGTTTTGAAGCCGTGATTCAGAGTTAGATTGTACTTATAAAGCCTTTTGATTTGCGGAGAATTTTCCTAAGTCAGAAGATTTTATAATATTTGTTCTGACGTTGATATTTTCGTGACCCACCGTTTGTGGACCTAGCACATTATAGAGTTGAATTAATTTGCTTTCTCGTCTTACCCCGTAACTACGTAACAAAGAGAAATTATCTTCATGCTGCAGCGAAAATCCGCTATTTTACGATAGAAAAACCCGGATTGTCGGACTCTGCTACGAAAAGTCCTGATCCAGTATATAGTAACTTACTTTCTCTCACACGTTTTGTAGTCACAATCTACGTTTTAGGTCCTTCATACCTAAAAATCAATTATCGGCAAAACGTTTCTGTCTGTCGGCGGGGGTCAACGCTAGCGGCAAAACCGTTCAGACGGTTTTTCTCCAAAATTGATATTCCCCGATCGTTCTGATCAAACTCGAGACCCTGCGAGTTTGAAACCGATACTGTAGTTGTTTTCTTGGGGCAGGGCCAAGTATTTTACATGAAGCCTCACCACCAACATTTTCTCAAAAATGGCTCCAACGTTTTACTTTCTCGCCCTTCGTAAGAAGAGAAATCATTGTTATCATGCACCGGCAAACGGTAAATTTTGTTACAAGAAAACGTTTTTGCGGGGCTCTCGTAATGAAAAACTAGATAAATCTTGTTCCTACGTGTAATAAATTACTTCCTTTCGTACGTTGTGTAGTAAGATTCCATGTTTTGTTTGCTCTTGATTCCGAAAAATAGATTGGAGGCAAATAGTCAGTGTGTCTGTGTTTTACGCTAGTGCCCAAAGAGTTCAACCGATTATTTCCAAAGTTGATATTTCCTGATCGATTTATAGGGGCTAAGGCGCCGAGAGTTCGAAACAGACATTTTAATTTTGGGTGATACTTCATACGAAGCCTCAAAAATATATTTAAAAAATTCTCAAAATTAGCTGAAATTTTGTATCAAACATTTATGTATGTATGTATGTATGTATGTGTGTATGTATCTATGTACTTTATTTATTTATTTATTTATTTATTTATTTATTTATTTATTTATTTATTTATTTATTTATTTATTTATTTAAATTATCAAGGATCAGGAAACTGGACGAAAACCTGCTCGAGATGGGGTCATTGACCTAGAAGCTGAAGTTTAATACTTGTTACAGGTCGTTTAGAATTGTACAACCCAAATAGGAAATAATACACTAAATGACGTTGCTAAAATTAATATTATTTTCCTTTTTCGGTATAGTCTCTAATTGTATAGAAACAGTTGTGCAATAGAAAATATTTTACATGGGACTTAACATGGGATTTTCCATGGAAACGTTTGTATTGAATGAATTTAATCGTTTAATGTCATCTGGCAAGGTGTTGTAAAATAATGTACATGTATATATGTGAATTTCTTGTAGTGAGCTGTTGATACTGCCACCTGATGAATATGATTACTATGTCGAATGTTGTAGATATAGACATTAGCGTTTGCTAAACATATTTTACCGCCTTAAGTAAGTCATTTTTAACAAAAAAACACTTACTATATGAAGAGAAAAGGTAATGGTAAGATATCTAGAGAGGCTTACAAGGATCACGTGGGTAGGATTTACTTATTATTCGTGTAATTCTATTTTGTAATCTTAAAGTCTCGGAGCAATAAGACGTATTTCCCTACCTGTTTCGTTTCCTTAGCATCAGTTAATAGCACACCGTTCATTTTCAATGAAGAACATAGCTGTTATTTGAAATGGAAAACAGCATTGATACCGTTTTCTTTTCATTTACTAATAATTTGTTATTACGGAACCAATTTGAAATATATGATATTGTACTATTTACAGTTTCTTTATTGCAAAGAATATTCATATTATCCGCAAAGAGAACTGTTCTTCCGTTTCTAATCTTCGAGGGCATATCGTTTACGTATAGTAGGAAGATAATAGGGCCTAAAATCGATCCTACGGTACTCCACATGCCATTGGCAAAGAATCGGAAAAGAGTGTACATAATGTTCCATTATTCCAGTAAGGTATTTCTACTATCTGAAATCGTTATTTAAGGTATGAACATAACCAATCTAGAACAATACCATGAATTCCATACGAAGGTAATTTTGAAAGTAAACTGTTATGATCAATAACATCAAAAGCTTTTGAAAGATCTAAAAATATTCCAATAGCTGCTTCGTTGTGATTCATGGGTGAAGCGACATCTTTAAGGAAAGAAAATATTGCTATTTCCTTAGATTTTGATTTTTGAAATCCATGTTGGCAATCGGAAAACGCGTCCTGTTTACTAAGAAATGTTTCCATTCGAACGTAAAAAAGTCTCTAATATTTTTGAAAAAACCTACAAAAGAGAAATTGGTCAATAATTTTGAATTTCATTTTTGTTGCTTTTTTTGAAAAGCGGCTTAATCTTAGTCGTTTTAAATATATCTGGAAAAATATCTGTGCATAAGGATACATTAAATAAGTGAGTTAACGTGTGTATGATGGTAGTCACACAAGTCTTTAAAAAACAAATCCGGAAACTCATCTCAGCCTGCCGAATATTTACTTTTTAGTCTACCGATTATTTTGAGAATTGTGAGAATTGCATTGGAAGAATTTTCGTTAACGAACGTCATGTCTAAAAGTTTTGGGGAAACGTCTGATGTTGAATTTTGTGATTGAAGACCCTTAGTGAGATCGGCAGCAATTCTCAAAAAGTATTGGTTAAAGAGATTAGCCACGGTTGCCGGATCGTTCACATTTCTATCGTTATCTTTTAAAACAACATTCTCTACAAGGTTTCTAGTTGATTTGGTCGACTTGTTTACTATATTACACATTGCTTTTGTTTTATTATTTGAGTTCAAAATATTCTGAACATGTTTCATGATTTTCCCCTGCCTTATGATTGTCTTAACAATGACTTGTATTTTTTAAAGTAGAGGAGGAAATCTTGAGATACGTTGTGTGCTTAGAAATGAAACAAAGAATTCGTCTGTTTTTGCACGATGATCTAATCGCTTGTTTTATCCATGAATTGCTTTTCTGTGAATTATTAAATTTTCTTTTTTGAAGAGGAAAGCAAGTGTTAAAAGCGTCGAAAAAATATATTTATCGTTTGTATTAACAGTATTGTGAAGCGCGTCCCATGACTCTTGCAGCAAGTAATTGATGAATAATTTTATTATACTTTTAGAAAACCATCTACTCATACGTCTGTTATTTAATGTATCAGTTTTCGCATTTCTTATAACGGTAAGAATTTGTGCATTGTGATAACTGTACCCTAAATCTTTGGTTTCAATTTCATATAGAGTATTGGTTTTGTTAATAATTATTAGATCGATAGCCTTCTTTGAATTTAATGTGATCCGTGTAGGTACATTTTCTATAATATCTAAACTGAAGGAATGAATTAGTTGAGAAACTGCTATTTCTCAAAAGGTTTGACCAGAAAATAAATGTTAAAATCTCCGGATACAACAATGTATTCAAAAGAGCGATTGGTGACTTTGTTTAGTGTTATCTCCAGTTTCTATAAGAATATATTAAAAAACTATTGCTCTCTTTGTTAGAGGCCTGTAGATGCAAAGTCATATAATTTTTATCGTAGAGAGATGTACTACTGATATTTCAAAAACATTTTCAACGGAATGCACATTTAATTCCGTCAAGGAGATCGATTATTTCTAACGTAAATGCAAGAACCCCCACAAGCAGGACCTTTATGCGATTCCTTTTCTCTACAATAATAGTCTGCAAGGTAACAGTTTGGCCTTTGGAAAATGCTTTCATTATAAATAAGTTCGTTATGAAATAACCAATGTTCTGTAAAGCAAAGAACATCCATTTGATTTAAATCGCTTTGTAGAGCTGCTTCGATAAACTCATTTTTATTTGAAAGGGATTGACCATTATGGTGTAGTATGTGTATTGTTTGCAAGTACCTACACGGTTGTTTTTCTACTGCATCTGACTGGAGTTGCTATATATTTACTCCATCTTTACCTCGAGTGCGTTGTCGAAGGTTGTAATATATCCCAGCAGTGACAGGTTGTGACGAAATTAGGGCATCAGGTGTAGGTGCATTGGAAGTGGGAATGGGAGAAACGGTAGTAGGATCAGAGGAGGAGGTAAGAGGGTTCAAAATAAGCGTAGAGGGTGGAGAACGTAAGGATGATGCAAGAGATATATTTTTGGCAGGAGACTGCGTAGGACTGGAATTGATGATGTATTGTGCAAGCTTGTTGCCGATTGTATGTTTTCCAATAAGGTTCATGTGAAGACCATGCCGCGTAAAGTGTTTTTTGCGAGGAAATTATTTTCAAAATGAATAACAGATTTTTCTCAGTTGCAGTTTTAATTGTTGGTTTGCATGCTTAATCTTGCTGCATAGGTTTGGTCTGTTGTACCAGAAGGGAAGAGTCGAGACTATTATGTTAGTATTTTGGGCGGCACATAGTAATTTGTTTACATGTTGATCAGGGGTAAAGTCGCAATCTAAAATTAATGTCATTATGCCCTCCTGTGATAATGACTGTGTCCTGATTGGTCAGTGTCTTCGTGTGGATGTCCAACTCTGCAGTCACGTCTGCAAGCCTCCCGTTAGGTTCTAAAATAGATGAGACTGAGTAGTTGGAGGGTAATTTACTACTGTGAATGGAGAAAAGATGGCGGCCATGTCTGTTAGCTAAAATAAGTACTTGTTTTTTAGGCTCAGTAGGAATATCTTTGTTTTCAAGTAGACTAGGTTGCGCAGTTTTATGTGTTTTGGTTTTGATGCGCTTTCTAGCCCGCTAGTTTGTGCATGTATTTGTCGATGATAGAGAAGGGTTGTGAGGATCAGGAAGGCGAGAAAAATGTTTCATAACCTAAAACACTAAATTTGTTGTTGCGACTGGATGTGGTGTCTGTGTCTTTTATGCAGTCATGGGTGCATGGTTGGGAAGACTCGCAGTGTTGTCGACTTGTACCCAATCTGTGTATATGTAGAGAATGACCTCTTCCTACCATCGGATATGTTGATCTAAATTACTATTTATGTTACCTTATCCTTGAATAGCGTAAAAAAAGCTTAAATGAATGACGCAGATGTAATTTTCGTTGAAATTAGTAATTTTTGGAAAATTGCATAACTTCATAAGTTTGGGGCGTCCTCCTGCAACTTCAACATTGTATCTAGAGATATTTAAAAAAAATAAAACCTGCCTTTCCAGGACAGATTTCGAAATAACGTCATTTACAATTTTATTATATTTTAGTTTCCGATAGTGTAAAGGTTGATTAAACATGGTGAACGGTTTCATTTTCATTGAACTATCTGAATTTTCCAAAAATGGCAAAATTTAGAACTAATGCGAGAAAGTATGTGCTGTTGTAGCATCACTAGTTTCATATTTCTTCTTTTTCCGTTTCAATAAATATATTATATACTTCCAGAAAGTAATATGTTTGATTTAAAAAGTTTTATTTTTTTTGTTACTAATATTTTAGCTTTATCAACCGTGGATGTACAAGGAATATTATTATTGGGAAATTTCAGATTCGTGGTCCTTTTGTTATCTATGCATATTTATTCGATGAAAGCCTCAATTGAGCAGAAACTGTATACTATTTTATTAGTTGTTACTTTACAGACCTGTTAGTAGTTAAAATATTAGGTTTTCAGATATAAAAAGCTGCCACTTAACTACAAGACGTATTTTAATTCATATTTTTGAACGTATTCTCGTCGTTAATATTTTACATTACTCGCGATTTGTATGCATTATTACATTTATGAGTACAGGTGAAAAAAGTGTGTACTATAAAATGTTTCGAGAACCCCCAAATTTTTTTTTGTTAAAATGATGTCGAAATTCCCCATTTTTAGAAACGTTCGAACGTTATTTTATCGAAAACGGCTAAAATTTGTTCTTTAAATTTTGTGAACGGATAGTTCTATACATCGAATCAAATATCACGACGCGAAAGCTACTTCGATGTATTCATGTGTTTTTTTTTCTTTCAAAATTATACAAATTTCATTTTTTAATATCTCTCACGCTCTTAATATTCACACCACCAGCGATTTTTATACACTATTGTGTTTGTAAGTTGAATTGCTTGAAATTATCTCCAAAGATGATTCTCCAAGTCTCGAAAGTTTGGGGTGAAAATGAGCTTCAAAATGTACACTTTCAGCAATGTTCAAAAATCATTTTCAACAAAACGGCTCCAAATTTTCCAATAATAATCTGCATAAAAGACTAGACTTTACCCTTCTACAATATTATTTGAATCATGGTTCAAATCTTCTATTGGGGATCCGAAAAATTAAGAAAACATTTGAAAAACAATTTAGGCGCCAATTGATCGTAGCTAAGAAGATGGTGTATCCAAAACCTAAAAGAGCACAGACTGACGGGATAAAAAATAAACAAACACGAGACAGTCTGAGTCATTCTGTAGCACCACTAATTAAGCATGTTCTTAGATTAAGCAAGGCGCACTGCTATTACAATTGGAGAACGTTGAGTTCCGAACGAAAGCCAAGCCAACCGAAATAAGTGATTTTATTTGTGCCAACATTGTTTAAATACAAGATATAGAAGTTATGATGACTAAGGGCTCATTACTAAGGAAGACTTCGCCTGAAGTCGGTTTTTAATTCTTAAGAATGTGTAAGATGTAAGAATTGTATGGCCTTAGCGTATAACTTTAACTTTGTTAACCATTATGCAGTAGAGCCAAGACATAACTTTCTTTACGCGAAAAAAGACAAAATTTAGAATTCAAAGAAGTCTGGTCACATAATTAATCCGTTTGGTGAAACACAACCTCCATGATAAGAAAGGATGTGACTCCCTTTGATGTAGAAGCACGTGGAAACAGTGCCCATTTTCTTGTCCCGGGAGTGGAAGGGTAGTAAGTAATGCGCTGCGCCCGTAATCGCCACCCCCGCTTCCTTAAACCTCCTTCCGGGCCTCATTACTTGGTTCTTAACGCCGCCCCTGGTGACCTGACCCAACGCAGGGAGGAAATTAGGCCAAGATACGACAAGGGGTGGAGTGGAAGCGTGTACAAAGGCAGCCAAGGAAGACGGGAAAAGTGAAATAATCTCATGAAAAGATTGCGTTCAATTTCTGTCACGTATCCTCACGTATGAGTTCGTCGATGTGATTGCAAACGATAAACGGTATTCTTCTACATCAACGTTTTATGAACAACTTGCAGAACTGTTGAAAACTTAATCTTCTGGACGTACTCACTGTAATGTTCAATAAATCGTTACTTCAACTAATAACGAAACAATAATTTACCATACATTATAGGTATGCTATTATTACTGTTAAGATTGTCTATTAACAATTGTCATTAGAGTTTTTTTGTTTTACTACCATTATTAGTACTTTTTTTGGCGTAGTCGGCGCAAGTGCGAACCGAACAAGAGGCCATGTCGAACCGCCCTTCTTACTGCCCTCGGAACCGCCGGTTTGGCATCACGTCGGAGGCAGTGGGCTGTTTTTAATTCCATGTATTGTTTTGTCATAGCTCCCTACGTCCCCCCTCCACCGTGGTGATTAGGGGTTCAGAAGTGTACGTCGTGAGTCTCTTTCGTCTTTTTTTTTGCTTAAGATAGTAGACAAATATGTGCTAATTTTGCTCCAGTTGCTGTTGCTTTCATTCATTTTGTTTATAATGTTTTCTGTCGTTATGTCCTCCCCCAGTTGTAGATTGAGGTCGAGCATTTGTTTTTCCCATCTACAGCAGCGGAAAGCTGTGTGTTCTGCTGTATCTTCGGCCTGACAGTGGCGACATAGGTCATCTAACGTTTTGCCAATTCTGAGCGTGTATACTCCAAAGTTACCATGTTCTGTCAAAAAATGCGTTGTATGGTAGTTAAGGTGTCCATGCTTTCGTGTAACCCAGGGCTTATGAAGCATTGGGCGTGTTGTCCCATTCGCTGTGCCATTTTTCAAAGAATTGTTCCCGGGTCTTCTCTTTTGTTGTGCCTTCCCCTCTTGCTTTGTGTAGTACCGTTTTTCCTGGGCCAGAATGTGTATTGGCATAAGTCCTGCTAGAACCAATGCTGCCTCTGCAGAAACTGTTCTGTATGCACTTACAATTTTTCTTCTTCTTCTTCTTCTTCTTCTTCGACGGTTTCTACCCCTTAGAGTTTGCCGTTTTCGATTTCCATATTTCTCGGTCCTCCCAATGACCCTCTTCCAATCCTTTCTCCTCCATTACTTCATGTATATATGTCTTCTAGGTTAAACCAGGTCTACCTCTTCTACGTCTTCTTTCAGGTATCCAATTTAAAATTTGTTTTGGCCACCTCTCATTTCGCATCCTCTGGACATGTCCATACTATTGAAGAGCTTTATTTTCTAGTCTTCTGGTTATGGTTGTTTGAACCCCAGCTCTTTCCCAAACCACTTCGTTTCTTATTTCATCCAGTCTTGTTATCTGCAAAGATCTTCTCATAAAGTCGAGCTGTACCGACCGTATTGTCTCTACGGCGTTTTGTTTACGGCCACATTTCTGCTCCATATACTATAATACTTTCCACGATACTGTGGAATATGTGTCTTGCCTTAAAACACTATTCCATATAAGGCCATGCAGAGCTTTGATTGCATTCCTCTCCATTGCAAGTCTAGTAGTTATATCTTCATCAATTTTCCCATCGTCGGTAATTACAGTCCCAAGATATTTAACTTTCGGTACGTTAACTAATCTCGTCATCAACTCCACGACTAGATATTAGAGACATCACCTTTCCTATTTGCATAAATATGGTAGTCGTGTTTTTAAGTTGTTTTTAGTTTTTAGCGTCCTATTTGGTTCTCCCATTTTTCGTATTCTTTTTAACTTGCGAAGCATATTACTGGATATTCTTTTCGATCTGCCTGCCATCTTGCTGTCTATTTTCGCATAAAGTCAATATGGAATTGTTATGCACTGTTCCTGTCATCTCTAGGGGACCTCCCATATTGAGAACATTTCTTGGTTCACAGGTTTTTCCCACAAGCTTTTCATGACTTATCATCTATTTTATTACTATTTATTATTTTTATTATTTTTTCTTCTATCTATTTAATTTTATTTACATTCTCTATTTATATATATTTTTTATGGAGGGAATCTGGTGATAAACTACTCCTTGTTTAAACTCTTTTGTTAGTCTAATTGCTTTCGGGTAAATTTTTTCCTCCATGTATAATGAACGCTTCAGTGTATTCTTGGTCGTTTTTGTAACTAATATTAATCTGCCATTTTGGTCATGCGGCAGCTTTTGGAGTTCTTCTTCATTGCTGGCCAATATTTTAAATTCATCCTGGAACAGTTTTCGGGTTTTCGTTCTGTCATAGGCCTTTTCCAGGTCAATAAATGTCATATATGTATCTATATAATGCATTCCATTTTTTTATATTATCTGGCGTAAGCAATGGATGTTATCCAAACACGACCTCTCACTCCTAAAAACACTTTGTTCTTCGCTGAAAGTTATTCCTTTTTGTATTTTTTCCTTTAGGATACTAGCGAATAGCCTAGCTATTGATGGGATGACACTAATTCCTCTGTAATTTTCACAACTAATTTTGTCACCTTTTTTGAGTATGGAACTGATGTATGAGATATTCCATTCCTGCGGGATATCACCGCTAACTTCAATTCTGTTGAAAAGATTTTGGAGGTATTCAATTATACTAGAGCCTCCGTATTTTAAAAGTTCCATTCTAAGGTTTCCTGGTACTGGAACTTTATTGTTTTTGGCTCTCGCCAAAGCTTTCTTTACATCAAGCCGACTAATTTCAGGTTCCCATTCTTGCCAATTTGTGCATTCCAAATCTTGTTGGTATTCCACTCTATTTTCTTGTAATAATGTTTCGTAGTAGTCAATCCATTTTGTAGGAGTTAGTATTTGTACTTTGCTTCTGTTACCGTTTTTTCTCATATTTTTAATGGTTTTCCATGCTTCAGTTGATCTGTTATATCCCAATGTACTATCTATATCCCTACATAATCTCTCCCAGTGTTCATTTTTTTCGATTTTTACTAATTCTTTAACTTCTTTTCTCTTTTCTACATATTCTTTTCGTGTGTCGTCATTCCTATTTGAAACCCATGCCAAATATATATTTTTTCTTTTCCTTAATCATGCTTTCTAAATTTTCGCTAAATTTCTCTACAAACTTTCTTTTTTCTTGCTCCACTCCTAAAACTTTCTTAGCTGCTTCAAAAACACCCTCTTTTAAATGATTTAAATTAAATTTCTTCGGGACTTTTATCTTCTGAGTTTTCTAGCTTATTCTTAATTCTGTTTTGGTAGAGCATCTCAACACTATTGTTTTAAAAGGCCTGTTTTAAAATTTACATCCTTTTCTTCAACTCAAAAGTCAGTATCTTTTTCAGTACATCTTCGTTTATTTCTAAAAGGAAAAACATGTTTTCTCACTACCATATGATGGTCAGTTCGACATTCTGGTTGATGGTATACTCTCACATCATTCAGTTTAACTCTTCTCTCATTCTTCACCACAACTAAATTACAGATTGTATATTTCTTACTGGACATATTCGTGTATATTTGTGGATGTTTTTATGTCTGAACAACGTATTCCCTACACATAGTGCATGTTCCTTACATAGGTTGATTAATCTTTTTCCATTGTCATTAATACTTTCCTCTCCGTATTGACCTACTACTTCACATTCTCTATAACCTACTCTGCTATTAAAGTCCCCAATTAATATTATTTCATTTTGATACGGAATACTCGCTATAGTTTCGCTGAGGTCTTGAAAGAACTTATTCTTTTCATCTACAAGTGCATTATCATTTACGGCATATACCCCTAAAATTGTTATCTTATGACGAAAAACGTTCATGTCTATTCTTAGTATCCTTTCATTAATATTCTCTATCTGTTTCATGAATTTTCTCCATTTACATTTAATAAGGAAAGAGACTTCAATTCTAGCTCTAAAATCTTTGGGTACACCACTCCAAATATGAAGATATTCATTCAATTTTTTCCCCCTGTCCATTTTTTCATTGTTTCCGTAAGTACAATTATGTCCAGGTTCATTTTTTCAATTTCTGATATGACCTCCCTCTGCTTTGTTCGTAGGCCTTGTATATTTCATGTTCCAATTTTCATTGTCCGTTTTTGTAGCCTTTGTCGTAAATTTAATTTTGGTCCGGTCCGAGGTATATTTAAATCGCTTTGAACTGAAGTATTTTTATGGAGCCGTGATGTTAGACCTGCGTCCAACCCCCATATTTAATCCTGGAGGTAGATGTTTTTTTTCAGGGTTGTCATCCCTTAGGAAGGTTGGTTCCACTACACCTACGGAGGCCCCCCTCCCCCCTTGGTTTTCTGTCAGGGTTCCCTTCCCTTAGCTCATGGTTCCCGTTTTAAGGCGCCGGAAACTCGCCTTTCGTCCCACCCTTTTCGTTACTCTGTAGGTTCTCACCACGCAGAGCATCCAGGGCCACCACGAGGAGGTTTGGGAAGGGACTTGATGACTCAGCCTTTCTACAAAGGTTCCCCATTACAGGAGGGCTTTTCCTGGTATTTAATGATGTATACCTATGAGCCTCAGTATAACCCACCAGGGCCCGAGTCGTCCATTAGGACCCCACATACAATTCGCAACGTCATTTTCCTTTGCGTCCTGACGAGTTTTGTCTTATTATATTTACTCTGTGCTGCTTCTGCCCATATAGGTGCAGCATAGAGTAATATATTGTGCATTACAGAGCTCAGTATTTTTCTCTTTCCTTGGCTAGGGCCTCCTATCATATCTATACAGGACCTTCCTGAAACCATTCTGTTGTTCTAGATGTATATGTTCGACAATTGCTTCCACTCTTTTGATGATTATTCTTGCATATATTTTGTAGCTAGTAATTAACAAGCTAATGCCTCTATAGTTGGAGTAATTATTTCTGTCTTTCTTATAGATAGGGTTAATCATCCCTCACTTTCACTCCAATGGTAGATGATGTTTTGATCAGCACATATTTAAAAGATGCAGGAATCGGAATTTAGAATGGATACAACCATACTTAAATAGCTCTCAATTCATTTCATCCGGTCAGCAAGGCTTTTGTATATTTCATTGTTGCAATTTCTACCACTAGCTTATCTATTGTTAACAGGTCGGTTTCGAATTTCTTGTCTGATGGTTTTTCTTCGTGGGCATTATCATCGTACCATAAATTTTGGAAACATTCTTTCCATTCTTACTCGTTTATATTATTTTAGATGTACGCTTCTTCTTTCTCTTCTTTATTCAGAAATGCCACTTTTGGTTTGATAACAGTGTTTGATAGCCACCTACAAATCTGTACCACTGTGATACGCGAACTCCTGACCAGACAGTGATTTCTTGAAGTGTAAGAAAATATGGAAATCGCTGGTAGCGAGATTCTGAATTATTTATACCTTATACATGTGTCTGATAATAAATGTCACAATCTTCTAGGACATGTAGAGGTTCAAAAATTATAAGTTTTTGCCAATTAATGATTAGTGGAAAATTTCATATGACAGTGTTACACATGTGCCACCCCCCCTAATTTTTAGGCAATCTTTACGCATTGATGATATATCGAAGATGAAATATACGGTATTCATTAATAATAGACATCGCAGTTAATTCCTACAATATTTATTTTGCATGGCTTTTTTTTACCAGAAACGCAAACATTATCAGAGGAAAACAATTTAAATTTTACAAAATTGGTAGGGAATAACTACAGTCAAGCCTGGCTAATTGCGCCTACTCAGGACAGACATGTTATTTCCATTCAAAGAAGGTCTTTCTTATCAAATTCCTGCCATGTCGTTTCGTGCCTTTAAAATTTCTTCCATTACTACGTATTTTGGTGGTAAAGACAAAGTATTGTAATGCTGCGGCAACTATCAGCAATTTTGTGACAGAAAAACTCGTATTGTGTGACCTAGTATCGAAAAAGTGGATAAATCCTGTTCTTAGAAGTAGCCATTTTCTTCCTCTAAAACGTTGTGTAGTCAGAATTCACGTCTTTGTGTCCGTGATACCGAAAAAATGGTTGGCGGCAAAACGGCTGATCGTCCGTCCGTCCCTCTGTCCGTCCCTCTGACCGTCCCTCTGTCCGTCCCTCTGTCCGTCCCTCTGTCCGTCCCTCTGTCCGTCCCTCTGTCCGTCCCTCTGTCCGTCCGGATAGTAAGACTCAGCGTACGGTTTGCCGCATTTTCCCCACCCAGGTGTCTCCCACTAACGGGGCTGCGTCCTAGCCGGGACAAGCTCTAAATTTACCATTGGCCTCCCGTCTTGTATGATAGTATTGTGCGTGTAAGTGTAAATGGGTGTAATGAACGGGGGTGAATATAAGAAGGAAGATGAAGGAAAGATAGCGCGAGATCTATGACCCGTTTGTTAGGATATTGCTTTGGTATTCGCTTAATTTTGATCAGAGAAACCACTGAAAACTACAGATCAGAGCAGCTGGCCGCCAGAATTTTCCTCCAAATAGCGACTGAATTCGACTTAGCTAACTAGCTAGAGTCAAAAAGCCTGCCACCGGGACTCGAACCCTAGGACATACCGGACAGAATCACTGTAGTGGCATCACTTGATATCGTGAGCCACCTTACCTGGACGAAAACGTACATAAATCTTTTCCTTATATGTAGTATAAAACGTCCTCTAGCACATTGTGTAGACTGAATTCATATTTTTGGGGCCTTTGATACCGAAAATCGATTGACGCCAAACATCAGTTAGCCCGTCAGTCCGTCTGTCCGTGTCTCCGACTGTCCGGGTCTCCGACTGTCCGTGTCTCCGACTGACCGTGTCTCCGACTGTCCGTGTCTCCGACTGTCCGAGTCTCCGACTGTCCGAGTCTCCGACTGTCAGAGTCTCCGACTGTCCGTGTCTCCGACTATAGTCAGTTGTAGATCCAAAACTTTTCAGACCACTTTTATCGAAATTGATATTCCAAAATACAGAGATTTCGCCGAATATGATTCCTGCGCCATTTTAAGCGTAATTTTCTCTTTTCAAAGATAAAATTAAGAAAAACCATTTTGAGAATATTTTTCAATAAATTACATTAATTTCAAGAAAAAATTACGTGAAAACTACTTGTTTGAAAAAAAATTGCGTGACCATATTTTAAAATACAAGATTTTAGAACAGATTATTTTTAAGAAAAAATCTCTATCAAACAGTCTCATTGTATTCAATTGTACAATATTGTACTTTTGCCCTGTTCATTTTTTTTGCAATTTTCGAAAATACAGTGAGTTTGCCATAAATGGCCCGGTATTATTTGGCATCCTTTGTTACATACGAGGAAAAACATATGAACAAATTTGGAGCCTTTATTTTTGAGAAAATAAGGTACGCGAATAATTCTCATATTTTTGAAAGATTGACCTTATTTCAAGAGCTATTTCTGAAGAATATATTTCGTTAAGGAAGAAAATTTTCTTAATTATTGTTATATGTAGCATGGCGCAAAAAATGTACTTTTGCAAGTTTCAACAATTTGAAGATTTCGATGAAAATTAGACCTGCGCCATTTTTAAGCGACCATAACTGTATCTGAAGAAAAATGTAACCAAAAAATTTGGTGCGTATTTGAGAAAATGTTGAAAATGCTAATGACTTTTCTTGTTAAGTACCCCCAAATTTAAAATATCAGTTTCATACTCGCAGGTCTTCCGTTCGTCTAGATCGATCGCTGAATATGAATTTAGTTTCTGTGAGAAATAATTTGAACGATTTAGTAGCTAACATTAACTACAAACAGACGGACAGGTATTGCTTTATTACAAAGATTTTCCTCTAGCTCAAAGATATCAAACACGGAATTGCATCTAAAACTTTTTTTTTTGTTTTTTGTTTTCGAGAGTTCTCAACGTTGTTCCCCAGGTGTCGGTTCTGGATATTTAAGTCCTTTTCATTCTGATAAATGATGTGTCTCACGTACGAATTGTATGTCGATATTCTGCAAAAATATTTAAGCGGATCACGTGTTGAAATCTCCCGTACCTTGTAGTGACTTATCTGGTTGAGTTTAGCTCATAATCAGTAACGTCACTCTCAGGTGGTATTCCGAGCAGGAGGTCTTAGGGTCCGAGTTCCGGTTGAGGCGGATTTTCGGCACTAGCTATAGAGTGGGGTCGAATTCAACTGCTGTGCTCTCTGGAATATAATTCAAGGGGTCGGCTGCTTCGATAGACAATTTCCGACCGCCAATAAATACTACGCGAATTACCGGATATAGTATCCTACTGACCAAGGACTGCGCGTGAAATTTCCTTCCAAGTTGTATCCGCACTGCTTGCTTACATACACCGGGAGAGATGGCTCAGGGCATCAACTAATGTTACTGCGATGCCTCTCACTGGGAGGTCCTAGGTTTTAGTCCCGTCGATGGCCGGGTTTTCGATACTAGCTTGCCAGCTAGGTCGCATTCAGTCGCTATCTGGAGCAGAATTCTAGCGGTCGGCTGCTCTGATCGGCACTTTTCCGTGGTTTCTCCGATCAACACTTGGTGAATACTGGAGCAGTAACCCTACAAATGATCCTCGATCTTTGCTTCCTTTTTCTTGTCCTATCATCCCCCACCACCTACACACACAGTAGCGTGCACTGCATATCCACACATGCCTGGAGACCAGTCGGGAGCTTAGATCTTGTCCCGGCTGGGGCGGTGCCCCGCTGGTGGGAGATACCTGGTAAAGGAAAAACCCCATTAGCCGACGGTAGCTCGGCGGCGGATCTCGCAATCCAGAGAGGGAAGTCCATAGCCACCTCCGGAGGAAAGAAAACATGCGTAACCGTCAACGTATTGAACTGTTATACCCGAGATCGCAGGTGCAATTCCGATCAAAAACGTGGATTTGTAAGAGCGAATAATTCCTTTATAAGAATTTCCTCAGAGCGGAATTAAACCTGGTCCCGTCCCGTGCAGTACATTTTTTGCATGTTCTTCAACCCTCAAAGATGACTCTGAGCAAAGTTCAATTCACCTGTTTCGTCGCCCGAATTATATCCTCTATCTCTGAGAGCTGAAGAAAGCTGCGTAAAGAACTTTGATTAGTCAGGCCTCTGCAGGCCTCACTAACGCCGGCGTAACGAAATTTGAATAGTCAGGACCCTGAGGAGCAGGCCTCATGGCCTGAGCGTCGCCACGTATAAGGCATCATTGATTTGAATTTAGTAAAATAGCCTACTGTAGGAAAGAGCTTGATCTCTCCTTTCTCACATTTTCGTCCTTCTTTTCAATCTTGAGGTTGACAGCTGAAGCTGAACCATGGGAGTGGTGTATCGACTGGCAGCATGGTTTGGATTACAGACTTGCACTATACTCTAGGCATACTATAGGCTAATCGATGATAATTTGTGAAGGCGACTTAAAAACGGAGAGCCCGAGAGTAGCATACGGATGTTTCATCTTCAATCGTTCAGAAATGGTCTCAGGAAATTTTGTCCTATGGAAATATCTATGAGATTCACATCACACGCCGTTGATCACAATAATTTATTCGACTTCTTTCTTTCGTATAACCTCTTGTAATTCTGCGTGAATTACATGGAGATCACAGAAATTAGAAATAGAGTATTCTGTGTGAGTGATTCGTAAAGTCGTTGGATTTTCTCGCTGGGCGAGGAGAGAGGTTCACTTTAACAGTCAACTTTGAAGGCGTTGTGGTTCCCGTATTGAAAACTGTTTTCCCAACTCCACACTTTGGAACGCTCTAAAACTCATTTGAATTTCTTATCCAAATCTTATGTTTGGTTTTATTGTAGCCGTACAACAAAAGCGAGATTTATTTTTGTATCCGTTTAATTTGTCTCGTTCGTATCATATTTAACCGTAAATGAAGTATGAGGTCTGTTTACTTTTAATAAATTATTCCGACAGCCGTTGGGAACACGATAAAGTTACAAGAAAGCAGCGTTGAATTTCGAATGCCAGGGTGCAGAAAAATAATAAATGTCTCTTCGATTTTGGAGTTAGAAGTAATGAAGCCAGAAGAGGCTAGGTGAAGAAAATGCTTAATCCATTCGAAGTAAAAGAAAAGAAAAACAGAGAAAAAGTGTTGAACGTTATTAAATTTAAGTTTCGTTAGAATTCATCTTTTAAATAAATTTCTTAGAATGTCACCTGACCATAAAATTGAAAAGTCTTTTCTTTACAGTTAACATTTCACGAACCAAAATCTGAGACAGTCAAGAGTATTTTACGTATTAATTCCATCGATTTTATAAAATGAGTTCTCATCAAGTTTATTATTGACATATACTTAAATGTTGAACATTTACATGATTTAAAACGATCAGGCGCATGTAGTCCAATTAGTTTTCGAAACCGAAAGAAAGTAAATAAAAAAATTAACCTTTTTTTAGGAATTTTTGTAAGAGACGAATAGGTTGCGTATTGTAAGCGCCATTAACTTCACGTTTATGACGCATAAAATCACTCTTTCTAAGAAGTCACTTTTGTGGTTGAAACTGACCTCAATATTGTCACTTGTGTATGCAGCGTCTGGGGCAGGTGGAATTTCCATATTCACAAACAGGGGATCGTCGTTGTTGAGAAAATAGAATTCTACATCACTACTGGACAAATCCATGTGTTCTTCATTTAGCAGCTTGAGCAGTTCTTCCTCCGCGTCACATTCTTCCATTTCTTGTTGTAAGCATTGTGGTGTCTGCATCTCTTCAAAAAACTCACACATCTCGGAGAAATCTATCATGTCACTCATTTTCTTTTACCGACGTGTCAGTCCGCCTGGTCCAAAAAACGTCAACACCTCACAGAAGCAATGAAATATTACGAACACTCCGAGAACTCTTCGTCGAAGTCTTTTAGTCGCTTGGCGAGCTCGCGATCGTGTCTCGACGCGTACAGAAAACGAACTGACGTTACGATCGTAAACCACATTACGAGATGACTGGCGAGTGACCGGTGCCGTGTGGTGTTCCGAAGGCGACTGCGATAGCGGGTGATGGGCACGACTCGGCGGCGCAGGGCGGCTTCTGGCTGAATGGGCGGCGCGGAGCAGCGCGCGTGCTGATGTTCCCCTCGCGGCGCTGCTCTCGATGAAAACCGCTCCGCAAGGCAGCGGCGACCCACGGCGGAGGTCTGCATGCTCGCTAATATCCGGTTCCTGAGAAACACTTTCTCATTGGTTGGTGTAGATTAGCTAACATTGCATTTTATTTTATTGATTGTTATAATTGATAGAAGTGAGTTATGACGAAGTAATGCTTTTTTAAATTAAAAATGGTATCTATCTCACACTCTAATTAAATAATTATTGGTTAGTAACATTTGGTATAAAGAAAGTAGTTCAATCAAAACGTGCACTACATTTTTAATTTTTATGAATTTGTTTATCTTTCTTATAATTACACTAAGTCAAATGTTTATTTCATATATTATTTTGGACTAAAAATTAAAATGTATGTAAAAATGATAGATGAAAAGATGGTTAATTTAATCACAAGAGAAAATGTTATGCAATTCACAAAGAAATTGAATCCTATAATTTTTGGTGTCATGTCTTGGAAATTCTCTTCACGAAAGAGAAGCGCGGGAGATTCAATTTTGCAATTTTTCTAGATTTGAAATTTTCGACATTTTAGAAGTTTCAATTAAAATCGGACTTATACCACATTTATGAGCAGGCTTTGTACTATTCCAGCGATAAATATAAATATTTCGCTGGCCCGTCAACTCGAATATTGGTCACCATTTTAGCGCAATGCTATATTAACAACTCACTTACCAGGCATTCCCATGGTTATCCCTCGTATCTACAGAGACGAATGAAATATTTACACTACAAAATTATTGAGATTTTGTAAAACATCAAACAAGATAATTTGAAACATTTTGTCTACAAATGCATTAAATTATAAAATGTACCTATAATGTAAATATTAATAAGATTAATATACAATATTACAGGTGTTTATTTTTTGAAAATTTAAAGGTTCATAAGAATTAAAAATGAAAATAAAACTTACGTCAAATAATTCAGTACATTGTTGCACTACCTTCACAAAAGTTCTCAGAAAAAAATTGGAGATGTTTTCGACAAAATCTATTTTAGGTATTTCTTGAAAATTGTCACAATTGAAGACAAACAGGCCAAAAACTATTTTTTTGTTGGAAAATATGTGGAGAAGATGATTTAAGTATCCAATATTGAGGAATATATTTAATAAGAAAGAAACATCTAGGTTCAATAAATGAGATGTGCAGAATAGAATATTTGAACGTCTGCTGCTTACGCAATTTCAGAAACTTTTAAGCTGACAAAGGTGGCTCAGGGTATTAACTGTTGTCACTGCACTGCATCACGGATGGATGGACCGGGAAGTCCTTGGGTTCGTGTCCCGATGGCGGCAGGATTTTCGACACTAAATTGTCAGCGAGAACAGTTCCTAACAAACGTGCTAGGACCGTGGGCGATCTTTTCTTCCTCCTCCATGTTCTTTCCTCACTCCTTACTTACATATACTTTCACTGACATGCTCCAAAGTGCACTCGTCGGGAGCTTAGAGCTTGTCCCGACTCGGGCAGTTCCACGCTGGTTGGAAATATCTGGTTGGGGAAAATCTCCTCAAGCCGGCGTAGGTCGGAGCCGGATCTCGTCAGCCATCGGAGGAAGATCCTTACCACCTCCCGCGATAAAAATGCACTACATTTACAGGTCTAATGACCTAACCAGGTGTCGCATCAGGAGTCACCAATCAGAGATTTTAAGGAAAATTGAACACTACTCTATAGGCGCATATTGCTCTATTTCAGAAAAATGAAGAAAACATCGAAACAAATTTTGAAGAAAAAATGGAAATGTTCTAGAGCCTTCATGTACCCCCCCCCCAAAAAAAAACAACTTTCGTTTCGAAGGTGCTGGGCCTCGTGTTCGGCTAGATTGATGAAGAAATGTTCATTTTTGAGAAATCCTGTGTGAAGTTGTGTTAATGTCGTTCAGGTTTTTCCATGTCAGGTTTTCTTGTGAATGATGAATGCAAAATTGATTTGGGCCAATCCGGTGGGCGAGATCGCTACAGCAGTGGTGCCGTAGCGATCTCGGACCGAAGAATCGTGGGTTCGAGTTCCGCCTCGAGCATGATTATATTGTGCTCCTCCTTTTACCCCATATTATCATCATATCGTGTCATCCTCACAGTTACCATACCGTTACAAGCAATTGTGGTCGCTAATGCCCGAGAAGTTGATGCGACCTTAAATAACAAAAAATGATTTGGATTATTCTTAAAAAAGTTTATTCCTTTATGTTAGATGGTTAGCGGTAACTGTATTTAATTAATTCCGTACTTTAAGAATTTGATACGGTTGACTTCTAAGTAATAAAGCACTGAAACAAAAGTATAGATTCTACAAAACGCTTCTACAATTCCAAAAAAGAAAGTTACACTTTCTGTAATCCAATGTTAGCTTCTGATTTCTTTTATATTATGTGACATTTATTCAACGTAAATTGAGGCTTACTGTGCTTAATGAAGGTAGAGGCCAATTGTTTGGAGAAAAATCATATAAAGCATCAAATATCATTGTTTGAAAGATATTTCTTAAAAGCCGGTTTGTTCTGTTCTCGAGTTAATCACTGGAAAGCTAAAAAAGACAGCTGTAAACGAGAAAACACTCTGTCCTGGGAATAAATAAATGTATATTAGCACAAAAACCTAGATTTAACTTGACAATCTCTAAATCCAAGCTAAAAGAATATTTATAATAAGAATCCTTACCTCTACCAACAAGCAGTAATCTTTTAAAAATGATTTTATCCTTTTTTTTAAAATAAGTCTCTTGAAAATAATATAAACTGTTCCTAAGTAATCAATTTATGTATTATTAATACATCCCTAGCTCGTTTTTAACATACTTATTTTTTTCCAATTTTCCCTGCCATTTCAGTAGCGCATTTTTCAACACATTTACTAACATCAATTTTCTCAGAATATTCATGTTTTAAAGATTTCTCAAGAACATGTTACCAAAAATTTGACCCTTCAGATTAAGACTGATTAGTATAAGGCGCAGTAACCGAGTTGCGGTTGGGCAGTGGAGAATGCCTGGGTTAAACCCTTTACAACTGTTCGTATAGCGAAAAGGTTTGAGAATATATTTCTCTTCAAATGCAAGGCCTTGGAAATAAGAAGAGGTAATGCGAACATCACCGCATCTTTACCGCACTAAAAACCCGAGAGATTCTGCTCCTCAGAATAAAAAAGCCTCAATTACCCCTTGGGCGTTAGGCATTCAGGATTTATTCTGATAGGAAACAGCCTCATTCACGTAATCAATTGTAGCGCATTGGAAACAAATACGTTGGATAACTTATCCAGCAAAGGACATGAGTAATAAAATATTCTCGTTTCTAATCTAACGGGACGATTGAACATGAAAGTGGACTGGCGTGTTATCTTACTATTTTTACTTACAGTGGTTTTTTTATTGTCTTCATTTCTACAGTGGTGTGTAAAGGTCAAGAGAGTTATATCGATTACCGTCCATGAAAAGTACAGAAACAGCATTAAAAGTTGGGAAGCAATAAATGACAGAATTATTACAGATGAACTATGTATGTAGGGACACGATGTTGTCATAATTAGAATCTATGCTCTACTGTCTCTCTAGAGTCTACTGAAGACGCTGACAGCAAAGTAAAATATATTTTTATGAGAATTTGACAAAAATACTCGAAAATGTAAGTTCACAGGAGAGAATCATTATGGGAGATTTTCATGGGGATTTGAATGGGGGTGTGATACGCTATCATTCAAGTTCCTGAATGGATTCTCTCCTCACAAATGGTTCACAATTACACATAGCAAAATACTTCGAAAAAAATAATATACTATACTATTGACTGCAGCACAAAAGGCTGCTGAATAAAACCACACAAAGTTTTCCAAAAAGTAGCACACGCACACACTGCTCCGTAACAACAAATAAAATACTCTTATAACACGTATTACATTATACAATCTCCTATAAAATATTTCACATAACAGTGTTTAAGAATACAGCAACATCGTGCAATAATTCCGGTACACAAATTCAACAGTTCTTTACATACCAAGAATATCAAAAACGTCGTTTCATAAATGCGCGTGGATAGCAGACATTTCATTGTGGGCTCTCCTTTGGAAGCTTCCTAACGCATGGCGTCTGACATCTCCTAAGTAGAGACACATTGAGTTTAAGAATACAGGCAGTAGGAGTAGTAAGAGAAAATAATGACAAGTGTACAGAGGCCTAGTGGCTCGGACAAAGTTTTGCTGACTGCAAAGGTGCTAATTCGAGCGATCAACGTTTGCAATTACCCTAGATATAGTGCAATATAATTTAAATAGTTTGGAACAGGAGGTAGTGCAGTATCTTTACACATTGAGGCCGGCAAACAAACTGCAATGCATAAAGGAATGAAATTCAAAATATGAATATCAATCGATAAAAAACTGTATTCATAAAGTAGCTTATGAGGAGCTAGGGATACAAAAAGAGGGTCAAAAGTTAAGCCTCTAAGGGTGAATTTCGAGCATTGCAGATAAGATTCAACTCGAGAAAATTCTATATAATAACTGACTGAAAGCGAGGGACGACGAAGACAGAAAATTGTATGACATAATGAACAAAAGGGGCTAAAACAGCTCGTACTTTCTCACCCGTATTTACACGCAAAATTACTCGAAAAATAGTCAAATTTTCGAAAACTTGTACACGACAGTATTTAGACATCTATCTTTCAGGAACACATTGCATGAAGGAAAAAATCTCTATCTTTAACATTTTAGTTCCATGACAATTTTTTGAGCTTTTGCAATTTTCGAACAATTTAGGATTTTTCACGAATATGAGCCCTTTACCATTCTATTAAACGTCCTTCACCCTACTTCAACAAAACTTAACCAAAAAAATCAGATCCATATGTTTGAAAATGTCCCCAAAGCTTCATGTTAAGTACCCCAAAATTAAAATATCATTTTCAAATTCAAGGGGACATGACCTCAGCCCGATTGATCTGTCAATATTTATTTTGGAAAAAATCGGCTAAAAGGTTAACTGTTAACGTTTTTCACAGACGGGCAGGCGTTTTCCGTCATTCGATTTCTCGGTATCAAGGACTCACAAAACTTGGACTATAGCTACACCACGTGATAAAGGTTTTTTAAAATAAATTTAGCCACTCGATTTATCCACTCTTTTGTTACCGTTTCCCTGTAATAAGAGTCTTTTGCCTAAAATTTGCCTTGTTTTGCGCAGCATTTTGTCTATAGTCCGTAGGGAGAAAGTAATTGGGAAGTCAAAAGAGGCATTTTCGGACGGCAAATAGCTGTGCTACAACAGCACATAATTTCTCAAGTTGTATGTAACAGTTCCGCAAAAGAATATTCGTACTACTACACGAACCTACAAAAGTGTTTTCACCTAGCAATTTTTTTCTCCGCGACGAAACTCAAACTCAGATCCATCGAGTTTGTCGGCGACGATGGTGTAACGGTTAGCGTATACCCAAGTTGACGGGTTCAAACCCAATCAAAGCGGATCTTTAGGGACTCGAAGTGAAGTTTTAAGGGCGAAAAAATCCTACGTACGCCTTCCTTCGAAGGGGGAAGTAAAGCCGGTTGTCCTATGTTAGAAGATTTACTCGCATGTAAAAGGTCCTTAAGCCTAAATGACGACTCTGAGCTAAATTCAAATCGCCTGTTTCGTCGCCCAAGAAATACCTCTTTTCTCCGCTAGTGGGTAAAAGGAGCGTAGCGAAATTTTCGCGGTCAGACGGAAGAGCGGGTCTGATGGCCCGAGTCTCGCCACGTAAAATAAGGCATCAATTCAATTCAATTCAATTTGAGTTTACCCAGCAAGAGCTTTACGGGTACCCCAGCACCAGTTATACTCACTTTCGCCATCGCTTAAAAAGTGAAATCTCTCCCATTATTTCCAACCCAATTTTTCAATGAATTCTATAAAAATAAGATCTGAACCACTTTTTAAATGTACTTTGGAAGTCTATGGAAAATATTAAACCAATTATATAGAGTCGTATATCTTAAAATATATAAATTGCATTTCAGTCGAGCAGAATTTACGCAAAGATAGATTTTTAAACATTACATTAACTTCTTTAAATTTCTAATTTTTGTTACATTTTATTTAAGACAAGTATCTCTATTTTCAATATTGTACGTTTGTAACTTCAATTATTGACAATTTTCAAAATTCAGAGAGTGCAACGAAAATAAGGCCTGCACGATTCTTTTAAGCGTCGCTGTTCTCTCCGTGGAAAAAATATTTAAAGAACAAATCGGAGCGTTTTTTAGGAAATGTGAAAAATATGAAGAAATCTCTATCTCTGAACAAACTTTTAAACTTTTGCAATTTTTGGGAAATCAATAATTTCGACGAAGATAAGGCCTTCGCCATGTATAATGACACTAAAAAACAAAATATTCGTTTCAAAGTCGCCTGGTTTATCTGCCGAAAATGCGTCGTTTTTTCGCGCAGCATTACACAACCTTCTCTCTACTCTGTAGCGAGAAAGTATAAAATAAAGCCACTTGGGAGAAAATTTTAAAAACATAATTCAGGCTTCACGATTACAATACTTACTCTTCTTACAAAGTAAGACGAGAAAGTAATTCTGTTGTTACGCAGAAAGCCGAGAAAGTAAATTGATTGACGGCAAAACATCTGTCTGTCTCTGCCCGGCCATCTGTCCCTGCTGGCCATCTTTCCTTCTATGTTCAATCCTAGAGTCTAAAACGTTCGATCGAATTTCTTCTAAATTGATATTCCCCGATCAGTTGGAACGAACTCAAAGCCCTGTGAGTTTGAAAGGGATATTTTGATTTTTGGTTGTACTTTACATGAACCCGCAACAACATTTGCATAATATTCTCAAAAATGGCTCCAAATTTATTGATATAACTTTAGTAGAGAACGCTTAAAGGAATGGTACAGGTCTAATTATCTTTGAAATCTCAGATTTTTAGAAAAAATGGAGGGGACATTTTTGTTCGGCGAGGTTCCTGCAAACTACAATATAGAAAATAGGGAAGCTTTTCAATGACATATATCAAAATAAGATCATGTACAATTTTTCAAAAATGTGTGTAGTTTTCCCTATTTTCCGTAAAATATACGCAATATTTAAATATTTTTTCTAAAAAATTACTCCAATAATTTTCTTCAAATTTTCTCCCCCTAAAGGAAATTAAAAAACTGGCGCTTGTTTCAGCGAACTCTGAATTTTTGAAAATTGAAAAAGGTAACTTTGCAAAAGTACAATATTGACAAAGGGGATTTTGTCTTAAATAAAATATCTTCTAAAAAGTTAATCTCCGAAAAAAGTCATGTACAATTTTCTGAAAAAGGATAGATTTTGCGTAATTTGTGCTTAATCGAAGTTAACGCAATTTATAAAAAATATTTTCTAAAAACTGCTTCAAATTGTTTCTTTAATTTTTTCTACGGATAGAATGAGGGACACTTAAAATTTTTGCAGCTCTCTTTTTCGTTGCAATTTTTGATTTTTCAAAACTTTTAAATGTTAGAAATAATGAGGGAAGCATGTGCTGTTTTAGCTGCTACTAACTAGCGTTAGCTTGTTTATAACGTTTAATAGTATGATTTCATTATAAGAATATTCTTAATTAAATTACACTTTTACTTTTTACTTTACTTTAGAACATATTTGTAAAAAGATTTTCAGGATAATAAGAAAGGCACGAGAAATTATTGATGTTGGTTCTACTAAAGACATGATTCATACACGAAAATAAACAGTAAAAGATTGAAGTTAGTCACTCCGAGATCCTCAAAGTAATATGAGATCATGAGACATCGTTGGTATCGCTTTCTTTTATTGTAAACTCACGGTAGAACCTTTCTCATTCTCAATAACTAACAAGAATTGGTGATTCATTTCATTTGTTGAAGTTTACTTTAATTCACTGTTTTGGTGTAACTGGATGTAGTGATTTAGTGGGTTAAGAGTTGTATAATGCTGCTCGTGTCGTTATCCACGCAGGAAAATGACCTCAGAATACAAAGAGAGATGATCCGCATTACTTTTGAAGTATTATGAGAGAATGAGATGACATCAAAGATATGTAGATTTATATCATAAATATGTAGTAGGGGCATTCTCATTCATAATACCTTAGAAAAGTCAAACCTCAAATGAAATGTACATATAACAGAACTAAACACTAATTAAGTCCATTATGTTACTCATTCAGAATTCTTTCAAATTCTGTCAGCCTTCATGAAGCTCGTTGCGTGTATTTTGCAACTGAATATGTCATAATATTCAGGATAAGCTCATTATGTAGTATCGAAACCTTTAGATTGGGGAAAAAAATTCGAATAATAAAAATATGCCATCACCTACCATTGCCCCGCCTATTTATTTACGAATCTGTAAAATTTGTCAAAACTGACGTACTTAACGTTGAGGACGTATTTTCATGCTATACTGATATTTATGATTACAATCTATAAAAGAACATTTTCTCAAAAAACGCACCATTTAAAAAAAGTTTCCACTAACATTTAATGAGAAAATTTGGACTCTTTATTGAGAAAACCTTGCTTACAACTGCTTATATTTGAAACTGCTTTTACAAATGTATTATAATGCTGTCTATTTCACGAGAATTACGCGAAAAATACTCATATTTTCGACAATTTTTTTATAAGACCACATTTCTATTTTTAGTCTTTAAAGAACATATTTCGTTAACAATTGTTATATTCTTAACAAATATTTAAAGAAAATTTGTAGCCGTTTTTGAGAAAAGCTTGTTTTTTGAATCTCTTATAATTGCACTTATTGCATTCTATATTAGGCGAAAACTACTAAACTTTTCAAAACAATGTACTCGCCGTTAATTAAAGAACTCACTATGGAGAACAAATTTATAGGAAAACTCTCTATATTTAATTTTGTAGTGGTAGGAAGACACCCGAAAACTTTTGAAATTTTTGAAATTTCTGTGTTAGCCGTGAAAATCGGATATGCCACTTTTATAACTGTGTTACTTCATTCGTACGAGAAATTTAAAGAACAAATTTGGAGCCGTTTTTGAAAAAAAAATTGAAAATTACCGGAGGGCTACATTTGAAGTACCCTCAATTTTGAAGAATGTTCTTCAAAATCTCAACGTTTTGATTCAAGCCAGATAGACCGGGGTTTCTTCAATTTGGAAAAAAGTCCTACGCATGGTTTAGGCGCTAGTAGTGTTCACAGACACTAGACGGACGGAAGGACAGACAGACGCACGGACGGACAAACGGACGGACTGGCGTTTTGAAAAAAAAACACTTTTCGGTATCAGGGGACCCCAAAACGTGTATTTCCGTTGAAATTTTGAAATCAATATACTGAACTTTCCCTATATTACGTATATTTCTCCGCATATACATACGTATAGTAAAAGGAAAGTAGAAATAGACAATATTTTTACCCAAATAATAGTAAAACTACAACAGAAATATCTGCACATTTTAAGGCTTAATAATTTTTTAAAATCCACATTGTGTTGTAGGCATTCATTTAACGGGAGTGTGAATATTTTTTGCTTAATGGATTTAAGAATGACTGTTCCTTATCCGATCGAATATTGTCATAAATTTGACGTAATGAGGTTAGCGTCATAATTCGCAGTATCAGTAACAACGTACGTTCTTCTGGTACTTAGAACATTGTTTCTTCGTTCGAAGTTAGAGGGATTTCCCTGCAGATTGTTCTACTGCTATTCAACTCCAACTTGATCCATGCTGACCTAGTAACGTCCTGTTCTAGTTATCAGCAATGTAAGGCACAAGGATGATGACTAATTTCAGAAGCGGAACTGGCCCTGATCTGCTTCTCCGTCACAACATCCCAACACGTAAATAAATTAGAGAGGGAGACAGGGAGAAAGGGTGGAATGGGGTGCCCTTGGAGTAGTCGCTCTTCGTCACTTCACTTTCTCTCTCCCTTCTGCTCCTCTCTCGCTCACAATCTCTCCTCGTTCAAAATAATTTTCCCCGGCGTGATCGCACAATGTCACTCTTCGTCTCCTACTCTCTATCCGCCATTTTCTTTTAATTTCTCACCTCAATTGTCCTTCCTTCTTTTCTCTCTCCTTTCGCCCGCAAGCTCGTTTAAACCTCCACCCACGTCGCGAATCGTCGACCGTATCTACTTTCCGGAAATGAACCTCAGTGACGCTAACGAAGATAAGGTCTAAGGCATGAGTACGAAACTTGCCTTGAGTACCTAAGTTTTGCATGGCGTTGCTTTAAGAAACCCACCTATTTTAGAACAATGAATTTCTGTTACGTGTTTCGTTAAGCGAAGTTATTGTAATGACTGTAGGCATGCGACAATCTTAAAAAAATGTGTAGTTATTTATAATAGAGTTTTATGAAATCTATATACTCGTATTTAACTATGAAGTTTGGTCATGCACTGAATATATAATTTAAAAAAATACGTAGTTTGATTTATATCTCGCGTTGTTTTTAGGATGCACTTTTCCAATCTTTCATGTTCTCTCTATCATTCTCTGATAAGTTACTTGTTTTCATTCCACTTTGCTGTTCCCGTTTCCAATGGGTTTATGGTCTCCTCCGCCGTCTTCTATAAGCTGGTGTCCATTCGCATATTTGTTATAAACACCTGTTATCTGACATTTTAGATGACTTTACCAATGACCGGGAGAGGAGTCTCCGTGCATCAACTGATGTTACTGCAGAGCCTCTGACTGTGAGTCCCGACAGTGGCCAGATTTTCGACATTAGGTTGTCAGCTAGGTCGAATTCAGTAGATATCAGGAGAAAAATTCAAGCGGAGGGTGCTCTGATCAGTAAATTTCCGTGCTTTCTCTGATTTAACACCAGGCGAATACCGGAGCAGTACCCTAACACACGGGCCACGGACCGCGTGCGATCTTTCCTTCCTCTTCCTTGTTCTATCCTCATCCCTTACACACACTAAAATGCACTACAGTTCCACACATGCTGGGAGACCGGTCGGGATCTTAAAACTTGTCCTGGCTGAGGCAGTGCCCCGCTGATGGGAGATACCTGGTTGAGGGAAACTCCGCTAGCCGACTTTAGGTCGGCGCCGGAAGTCGCCATCGAGTGGGGGAAGATAAACCTCCCGAGGAAAAAAACATGAACTACACTTACGGCTAATGACGCGTCCGGAATCACTAACAACCAACCAACTTCCTTAGCAATAACTTGTTTTAAATTTGCTCAGTTCGATGTTGAAATGATCCCATACTTATACGATTTATCGTATATCCCATTTTGTGAACGTTTCCGGTCGTAAACTTTGTAATGTATAATTCTCTTGCTTATATGCAATTTTCCAATTTTTTCTAACACATCGATGTTGATCAGAAGAGCATCTTGGGTACTGAATGAATTTGGAGAAATTTAAAAATTTATTTCTGCACTTGTATTACGATATGTCAATAGTGATGTTAAGAAGTTGATTCGAATGGTTTCTACTAGAATGATGGAATACGATTTAGATTAGTACGGCGATGTGATTTAAATTACTTTCATAAGTAAAAACATACGTTACTTTATTTGCAAAAAACAAATGAAGCTATTTATGACGACAAACAAGAGAGACAAATAATCATTAAGATGAAAAATACGAGTCAAGATTAATACTATTAAAATCATGTAGCAACTTAAAAAGAACCAGTCGTGCTACAGTATGACTTTCCCTTATTAGTTTTTTATTTCCTTTGGTCTCGGCTAGCAATACGAACTTGTAACATTCTCCTGCCAGCTGCCATCTATCACCACCAAATTTTTTTTTTTCAAATTTTCTTAATTTTTCGTTTTCCTAATAATAGAACGGAAATATTATTTAATGAATATTACAGAACAGTACAAACTCGTCCTAAATGGCAATTTTCTTTGAAAAATGTGCAGCCGTTTTTAAGAAAATGGTGCTTAAGCGCTACTGTAAATTCGAAATTTGAAGCTCTTATTCACAGAAAATACTTGAGTTTTCGAAAAACTCCATTTGAAGTAATTTGAAGAATTTTAGATTACAAATACAGTAGTGTTCACAAATTGCTGGAAATGTACATATTAACGTCGTGAGAGATCTTTAAAACAATTTAATTTTTGTTATTTTTGAAAGAATACACCAAAATGAATTTTACGTCATATTAAAGAGCGCAATTAGCCCTATTCGTTTGAAAAGCTTGAAGAATAAAGTCTGAGCTTTTTTTATGAAAAATTCATTTGAGCGGTTCTGAAAATGCGGAAGGTTGAGCTAATTGTCAAAGAAAACGGTTGAGTTTCATATGACGCTATTTAAAGCATATGTTCTCATTAATACAATAATGTGAACAAATTCAATCTAATATAGCAACGTGAATGAAAAGGGAAAGAACACATTATGTAATTTTTGAAAAAAACAAAAGAATAGATAAATATGGCGTTTATGTAATCTTATAGAGTTCATTTAGCACCCCTGCCAAACGTTTAAAGAAAAAAATTGAAGCGGTTTTTGAGAAAAATCTTGTTTTTGTGATTTTTTAAACATTGCTCACATGGCACCTATATTGCACAAAAACTATTAAAATTTGTAAAACGACCTAAATAAAAGAACTCACTATTTACAATAAATTGTATTTGAAGGAAAAAAATCTCTATCTTCAATTTTGTAGGTGTAGGAAGACGTCGGAAAAATTTTGAAATTTTGAAATAGTAGTTAATCCTGAAAATCGGATACATGCCACCTTTATAAGTTTGTTTTACTCTATTCTTACAAGAAATTTAAAGAAAAAATATTGGAGCCATTTTTGAGAAAATTTTGAAAATGTTCCGGCGGTTACTTATAAAGTACCCTCAAATATTAAAGAATTTTTTTCAAATCTCAAAACGTCGATTCGAGCCGGGAAACGTCGATTCGAGCCGAACAGGGATTTTTTCAATTTGAAGAAAATCCTACGTATGGTTTAGGCCAGATTTTTGAAACGTTTTTTTCCACGGCTACCTTGATCTAAACAAAATTTCCCGTGGCTCCCCTGGTAACAAGTTTTCAATATAAGGGTTAAATAAGGGCTTCTAAAGATTCAACACAAATAAGTGATATACGTTACAAATAACTTATAGTATGATAGTAAAAAATATTTTGTAGACATAAATGAGACAAGGATTAAAGTAAATCAAATTTAAAGATATTTTTTAATAAATCTCAGCGACGGCCCTACCATACGGCAGCGACGCCCCTGGGAGCCACGACGCACAGTTTGAAAACGTCTCGTTTAGGCCAGTGATGTACACAGACGGACGAACAGACGGAAAAACTGACGGAAATAAAAAAAAAACACTTTTTCGGTATAAAGGAACCCCAAAACGTGAATTTTTGCTGATATCTCAAAATAGATTTTCTGCAGAATTACATAACTTTCCGTGTACTACGTATTATACTCCGTATATACGTACGTATACAGGAAAGTAAAAACGGCCAGAGTGGTATTTTATTCCCAGGCTTTTAGATAATTGGTTCGACATGGCAACGGACTGAATAAAAGCCTGATGAATATAAAGACATTGACTTTTTAAAATGTTAAAACATACGAGAAAAGTATTAAAGGCATTCACTCTTTTGGGGTCTAACAATATTGATCAAGAATGATCCATAATCGAAAAGATAATTGACCGGCAGTATTTCATGTTAAAAGTAGTAGTGCTACAGCAGCATATACTTTTTTCGTGATAATATTGATGATTTATATCGTTATGATTTCGTTATATTATAATACTGCAAATTCTATTTTTCTAGAACTACAATTTCCAGAATTTCATTTTTCTCTTATGTAAAAATGGCTTGGTGAGAATTTTGAGCTTTTGATGAAAATTGTGCCTTCTCTACTTGCATTAGTGCTATATTCAAGAGAAATATTTCAGGAAAAATATTCAAACCATTTTTTAAAAAAATCGAAATTTTTCTAGGGGCCTCATTTAATATTCTTCCTGAAATTAAGAAATCCGTTTCAAATTACAGACACCCAGATCAATTGCGGTAAATTCATTTAAGAGAATACTGAATTTTTTTATGAAATTAATTTAGTATAATAAAAGTGAGTAACATGACTTGTGATTTTATATTACTTATATAAAATATATCGTTATACCCAAACAATTTGTCGGGAAGACAAATGCGCTCGTATCAATTACTCATTTTCCATCTTTTAGTTCATATTATCTATTGTACATTTTATCGTTCACTATTTCATTTTTATATACTCACATAAAATGAATTATTTATATTTCAGGGAGAGTGTGTTGACGAACGGCAGAACTTACTCTTCAAAAATCCACATCGGCATAAATATCTAACGTAAGTATATATTTTTCCTCCTTAAAATTATTTCCAAAGGTATCTTAACAAATTACATTATTAATAAAATATGTTTATACTTTCATATTTTTACAACTCTATAATTAAATAAATAATGATAGGAAACGTACATGCTTCTTACCGTAAATTAAGAAATCAATGCTATAAATATGAGTCTAGAGAAAATATCTAATAGTGTCTTGCTTAATTATCCAGATCAAATAATGATTTGTGAAAAAATGTAACACATTGAATTTATTCTCATCATTAGTAGAATACTAAAATACAATGAAGCGATTTTTCAAATACCTTAAAAATACCATTCGTATAAAGATGTGTTGTATGTTGTGTACATTGTCTGCAACTAAATCTCTCCGACAGAAAACAGATGATATTTAATATTGTTTTCTCATTGATGTCTTCAATATTATTTTAAAATGTCCAAGTTGCTTGCAATCATTTACAACGTGGAAGAATACAGAAATGACAGGAAATATCATTTAATACGAATAGACGATACACCAATTCTAAATCAACTCCTCAACTACGCACCCCAAAAAAAGAAGATATATGGGGAGTCGCATAAAAATTTGCATCGATCAATGAGTCGCGTCACAGGGCCTGTTTAACATCTGAGAAGAAGAACTTGTCGTAACTAAAACTCATAACTTATTTATTGATCACATTCTTACTTTCTGGAGAGTATTAATTTAAAAGTAAGTTTCTTCGACGACTATAGAAATTGAAAATCATGTTGTCTGCATTTCTCGCATACTGCATATGCAACAAAAAGAATTTTAATCCAGCGTGGAAAAAACGGTGATTTTTCGAAACAAGCACATATTGTCGAGCCTTGGTAACAAAAAAGTCGATGAATCTTGTTTCTATAAGTCGTCAATTAATTCCTCTAACACGGTGTGTTGTCATAATTCGTTTAGTGGCTTAGAAGCTTTTCAAAAATTGCAAAAAATTAAAATTCTTTCGTCGTCGTCCTACAACGATAATTATGAAGGTAGAGATTTTCCCCATAATGAAATCTGTATTTTAAAGATACATTTTGAAATAACGCCAAGTACAATGTTTTGAACATTTGACTACTTTTCGCATAATTTTGCGAGAATGTACGGGCGAGAAAGTATTTGCTGTTTTAGCACCACTAGTTTTGTTTCATTTTTCTCCTCGTATGCATTAGCGGACTGCATAAAAATTAGTGCTAATTCCATTTTTGGCGAACTCGATTTTTTCGGAAATTGCAAAAATTTCAAATTTGCAAAAGTAAAAATATTGAAGATAGTAATTTTTAAATAATATATATTCTAAAAAATCAATCTTCAAAAAAGGTGAAGAACAGGTTTTTGGAAAACATTTAAAAAAAGGTTTTCCTGTTATTAATGCTTGGTGTTAATTTAATTGCAAAAAATTGTCTAAAAATGTTTTTGTAATTCCATTTTTTTAAAAATTATCATCTGCAGCAAAGGACAAAATTATGCTAGTCTCGTTTTCGGCTAACATTCTGTATTTCAAAAATTGGAAAAAAATAACTTTGCAAAAGTACAATATTGATGATATAGACTTTTTTTAGAAAATCAAATCTGTTGTAAACCAGTGGTGCTACAACACCACACACTTTCCCCCATTGTTTCGAAATTTTCAATTTACGAAAATCCAGCGAGTTCAAGGAAAATGAGACCTACGCCAATCTTTTAATAGTATATTCTTTTTATGAAAAAAATCAAGAAAAAATATAGAGTTCGTCGCAAATGAGACTATCACCACTTTTTTTGACGTATTTTTATACACACGAGGAGAAAAGTTAAAGAAAAAACGTGACGCCGTTTTTGAGAAAAATATATAAAAATCTCCTGTATTTCACACAAAATTACACAAAATGATTAATTTTTTCGAAAAAAATACATTATCTTATTTCAAGATCAGTCATTAACGATAAGATTGTGTTAAGGAAAAATTTCTGTCTTTATCATTGTTGGAGGACGGTGAGAAAGAATTATACTTCAGCAATTGTCGAAAGTTCAGGGGTTTCAACGAAAATTAGTCTAGCTCTACTCTCAGGCGTCTTTCATGCTATCTGAAGAAAAAATGTAATAAAAACATTGGAGCCAATTTTGAGAAATATTGTTGAGGTTTCATGTAAAGTACACCCCTCAAATTAAAATATCTGTTTCAAATTGAAAGGGCCTTGAGGTGATTGAAATTGATCAAGGAATATAAATTTATATACTATACAAGGAATATACTTCCCATTTCGAGTCGTGGTAACTGGGCAATTCCTAGGCATTTTAGGATCCAATGGGTTCCCTATACTTCCCCACAGGACATTGAAGTTTCTTTCCTCCATTTACTACCAGCAATGATAAATTGCTCCATCGTAATTTACAAATTGTGTGTAAAGTTTAATAGAGCTTCTGAGAGCAATTAACGAGATAGTCAGTAGATCGCCTCCAGACGTGATACCCAGGGTCTTGAGGACAATGCCTGTGAATCTTGGCATAGCCCCAGAGGTTCCAACCACCACTGGCAGGATTCTGGTGTTGGGTACTCCATGAAGTTGGGCTGCCAGGGGGATGACTGGTTGGTATTTTACCACCTTTTCCTCCCTCTCTTTCAGAAGGCTAGACCCATCCTCGTGGCGGACAGTCACATTGACCACGTGGACCCCTTCCCGGCAGAGGATGTAATTTATTACATATAGGTACAAGATTTTATCCACTTTTTCGTTACCAGGGCCCGGGAAAAATAGCTTTTTCTGTCAAAAATTCCCCATTTTTCGGCGAACAATTACAATACTTTCTCTTCTTACGAAGTAAGTTTGAGAAAGTAAAAATGAGTTCTTTAAAAATTTATGTAAGTTCATTTTTTTTTAAATATGAGTCTTTTAGCGTAGTTTTGCAGTATTGGAATAAGAAAATTCCTATTTCCGCGTTTCTTTTTCTAGAATATGTCAGGAGATACCACATTGCAATATCACAATGGGAACGTCGCTACTCGGCAATTTGAAATTATCAGAATAACTTTGACGTATTTCTGACGGTAAAGAGCAGACATTTGTTTTGTCGAATTTGTGCTGATGTATTACCTCTATATGAATTAGTTTTACGCACTTAAAGAGCAACGGTTGTTAATGAGGTTTACAAATGATGTCAGAGATGTGGACAGAAATTTCGTTCTTATAATGTTAGGTAACCTTTACTGTAGAAGAAACTATTTGCTATTGTAACACCTCTCATTGTTAAAAGTATAAGTATACGCGATAGAAATTATGTCCGTCCGTCCGTCCGTCCATCCGTCTGTCCGTCCGTCTGTCTGTCCGTCCGTTCTTCTGTCCGTCCGTCTGTCCGTCTGTCTGTCCGTTTGTCTGTCCGTCTGTGCATAACGCTTGCGGCTAAACCGTTCAACCAATTTTCTCCAAAATTGGTCCATCTGGCTAATGTTACGGCCCCTTCAATTTGAAACCGATATTTTAATTTTCGAGGTACTTTACTCGAAGCCCATGAGACATTTCCAAAATTTAAAAAGAAAATAACTCCATCGTTTTTTAACAAAGTTTGTTGTTGGATAGTGTTAAGAACGTTGAAGATCATGGTTAATAATAATAATATCATTTTTGTTGAAACCTGATTTTTCGTAAATTGCAAAAGTTTAAACTTTTTTGGCGTCTTTCTACAATGACAATTATGAGGAATTTTGAAAGTGTAAGATTAGTGTGTATTTCATTAATTAAAAATTATGATTCGATACGAATTTGCGATGGTATACTATCTATAAAATCAATTTTAAGTAGATATTTACGAAATGTGGTGATGTGATTACGTAGATAGGGTTCCACGTCAGCTACAACTATTTAATATATAACATAAATAGATAAATATACAGCTGAGTCAAGTAACTTTAGCACCTCCTGTAATTTTTAAGCGATTGAAGTTGTTGCAATGCAGTTTTTAAGGAAGTCCATGAGGAAATGGAGTAATTGATGGATGTATTCTCTCTCTTTCTATCACTTGTGTTTTACGAGATATTAAGGTAACTTTGTTTTTTCAAATGGAACTATACATTTTTTTGTACATCATGACGGACATAAAAAGAAGAATTCAGTGATATACATATTTTCATACGTTAGATAAACATATTTTGTTTTTTCTTGCGACACTTATTTAACGGATATTTCCAACGAAACATTCCATCACCCAGCGCTCTGCCTGCTAATGCCCGCTCGAGGCCTTACAATATCCATTAAACGAGAGTCGCAAAAACTCATAATTAATCAAAAGAATTCTGATCTAATATATGACAATACGTATATCATTGGATTTGTCTTTTCACGCTTGTCATGATGGAACTATATATATTTTTAGTCTATTTCAAAGAAACTTACCTCAATGTCAAGTAACATACAAGTAATAAAATGGAAATGAACACATGAATAGCCCCATTCCCTCAAGCACTTTTGTTAAAACTGCATTTGCAATAACTTCAACCGTTCATAATTTGCGGTGTTAAAGTAATGTGACTCGCCTTATATTAATAGAAAATTGTGTTGTTAATACAGAAATAAATTGAAGCACAATTTCAAAACTGTATATTACGCTGTTCTTGTAACGAGATAATCATTAAAACCGTCACTCGTCACAGGAGATAATAAATAACATTTTGCACAGTTTCCATTTTAACTGTTATTAAAGAGAAAACTGTGGGTATATATTTCATTGTATTTGAGCCAGTAAAATATAAAATGAGGTTTAAAAAATGAATGAATTATCATAATATAAAATATTAAAAAATATTGTGGGAATTATTTAAATGCGAAATAAAAACATATTGTTATGTATTACCAAACATTCATGCCAGTGTTCTATAACGGAAATCTAGACCATGCGGTACAATAACATCGACATTTGTGTGTTATTGTGTTACCTACCAAAACCCAACTTCACAACGAACGAAGAATCGGGCCATGCTTTATCCACGCGCCCGCCCACCCGGTTCGCGCCCACGCGGCGCGCGGTCGACAGTGGTCGAGCGAGAAAACTCCCCCTCGTGCGGAGCGAATCGCGCTGCTGCCGTTTGAAGCGGGGACTTCCCGAGAGACCAGGCGGCGCGTCGCGACGGTTGCGACCTGCAAGCGCCCCGCGAAAGCTCTTGCGGGAGCGCTTTTGCGCCGACAGCTATTGGGACGCTGCCCGCCCCGCCCCGCCCAGCCACCCCCGCCGCAACCCGCCGGCTGCGCAGCGGCGGTTTCTAGCGGGTTCGAAGCGGCTCGAAAGCGGTGTCGAAGCGGGTCGAAGCGGGTCGAAGCGGGTCGAAGCGGGTCGAAGCGGGTCGAAGCGGGTCGAAGCGAAGCGAAGCGAAGCGAAGCGAAGGTGAGGGAAGGGATGGCGGTGGCCCCCGGGAATCTGCACCCTCCGCCCGATCTCCCGAGATTTGCGTGACTTGAGCCTCGTCGCCGCCTTCGGCGCTTCCGCGCCTCCGCTCTCGCTGTTCCATCGGGCCTCCCTGGTGCGTCGGCAACCTAGGGCACGCCTGCAAAGCCAGGCACGCGACCTCTACCAAAAATGCACATGTAATTCATGTACATGATTGTACGATTCATTGCCAGATGATATTAGACTATTATTTACTTTATTTTGTTTTATTTTATTCTATTTTCAACAATATTTTTTTCGACACATTTGCTGCAGTGTATCTAATGAGTACACTGCAGCAATAAAGTGAAAATGTGTTCATTGAATAGAATGGAAAACGTTGTTCAAATAAACTCCTTGTCAGTTTCATTTCTGTAATAATAAGAAAGAAGGATATATTGGATCTCATATTTGCTCAATCTTATAGTCGTACTGTGCGACGACGGAACCAAACAACCCCCTATATCACAATAACTTTTCGCCTATGAAGTCACAACTTCTCAAAATTTCCTTTAAGACATGTGGGACTCAGCATGTAACATTTCATCAAAATCCTAGATGGTCGTGACGGGCACCTTTCCAAAATTAAACCACTTGCCGTGGAGTGATACACACACACACACACACACACACACACACACACACACACACACACACACACACATATATATATATATATATATATATATATATATATATATATATATATATATATAATTTGCCCCAATTGAAAGGTAACTGCCAGTGTTTGGGAGGTAACATTCTGTTGCAATCAAATAGTAATCATTTACCTCCTGAATACGAGTGCTAACGCAGCTACGCAACAATCAGATGCATGTTTCATGACAAGTCAATTTCCCACTTTCATGTTATTTGGCAAAAAGATATCATTTCTGATCAAAGAATACTACTAGGGGCCGGTTTCACCTAACAAAGAGTAAGAGTTTTACTCTGGAGTAAATCATGATTACTCGAGAGTAACTTCTTGGAGCGTTTCACCAACACTTTACTCGAGTGTAAATCGCTTACACGAGAGTAACTTTAAACTGCGAAAATCCGTCGGGTAAAGTACGGAGTAAATTCAGTGGTCAACGTGCATGAACCTCCGAAGTGTTGTTACGGCTCGACAATTACGAATGATAGTATTTGAAGACGATTCCAGCAATGATTCGGAATATTATCCACTGGTGCGAAGACAAAGGGTGCGAAAGAGAATGGATTGCTTTTAATTATGACGATCGAGATTTTATCATGAGGTTATGTTTGACCAAATCAGCTCTTTAACTTCATCAGATACATTGTAAACTGTAGAGAACTTCTGAAGTTCTTTTTCTCCCATGTGGACACGAAATAAGGTAGTACGTACTGAATACGACAACAAAAGGAAAAATAACAACTACAGGGACTGCACGTACTAAGAAATATTCATTTATTTCTTCAGTAAAAACTGTATGTGACGTATGGGGAGAACATTTGCGCACGTTTTCTTGAGTTCCAGAATACCTTTCCCACATTTAAACTACAAATAGTTGAAAGATGTTTATAAAAGATAATATATAAGATATAAGTTTAAAAAATAAAACAACAAATAATAATACAATTTAGAAAAACACGAGATCAGCAACATTTCAAAAACTATACATTTTCGTTCCTTAGTTATAGAAAATTAATTTGCACCGCCATCGGTAAACGAATAGCAAATTTGATTTTTCTGCATGGCTAACAAAATAGTAACTCGTCTCCAGAGAAGAAGAATGGATATTTATTAAGAAATAAAGATACAGAAACTAGGAAACAAACTATGCTAACTCAAACCACCATAACAACACACCAGATTATAACGCCAAGAACTCCGAAACTGAAATGAATGATATAATATGAGGAATTAAAGATTCGCGTTGGTCCTCATTGGTTCCCAGGGTCTTTCTCGCTCACAGCCTCTTAAATCGCTCTCAAATATTGTATATTCAGCTGATTTGCGGAGTAAAACGGAGAGTATGTACTCTAGAATAAAATAACCTTCTAGAAGCATGGTGAAATGCTCATATTCTACTAGAGAGTTACTATCTTAGAGTAAATGGTTACTCTCAGGTAACTACTCTCAACTTTATTCGGCTGTTGGTGAAACTGGCCCTAGATCTCCTAGAAATTTTGTTACATTTATTTTGAGACAATTCTATATCATTGTCTTTCACAAAAATTCTTTGTCTTTTACGCACTTCGGAAAATGTCCTGTCAATCCCTCTCCAAATACGTCTACATCTCAATGGACGTGAATATGCAAATAAATGTTATACGATTATATCTCCTTACGTTAGAAAACAAATATATAAACAACCCACACAGTTTTCCTTCGAACCTCCTTGGGAAAGTACTGCTTCTGCCACGGACGAAGCCATTGCCTTATCCCTCCAGAGAGCTGTTTTGTGATCGTATTCCTGTGTAGTCTCACCCTATCCCCACGACTGTTCTCGGGCCTTACGTTTCGGCTGCTTCGCCACTTCGAAGGAAAGACCCTCCTAGAGGCGAGCCTTTGGCACAGCGGCACACGCCGCACACGATATTTCGCAAAGCTGGCTCTGGTGGTATGCAATGCCATATCGTCAGCTTCATATTCCCACGATCCAGCCTTGCTATTGACGAAGCAGTGCTCTGCATAGTTTTAGAAGTATAATTGCACAGATAGTATTCGTAGTCGTTTTTCGAGAATACAAAACCTTCCACAATAATTTTGGAGAAACTTGTGGGGCTACAACAGCTCTCTTGCTCTATTTACTTCGCTCGCTCTTTTACTCTCTCGTATTATTTACAAAGTTGCTATTTTTGGAAATTTCGAGAGTTCAAAGAAAATAAAATTCGCGCCATTTTCTTAACCGTCCCTATTCTATCCGTCGATACACTTTCGAAGTTGGGCTTGGTGTTAATTCAAATAATAAAAAATTCCTAAAAACCTATTTTTACCAAATTTTCTGGATTTGAAATATTAACTTTTTGTATTTGTCGCAGAAAATGGGACTAGCGCCATATTTTCCGTCTCTTGATACATATGAGGATTTTTTTAATTGAGCGGTTTTTGAGAAAAAGTGTTAAAAATTTTAAATTCCCTGTATTTTGCGCAAAATTTTACGAAAACTACTCACATGTTTGAAAAATCGAACTTAAACTTATTTTAAGTTCTGTCTTTGAAGAACAGATTTTATTATGTAAAGGATATTTATCTTCAATATTATAGGTGTAGAAAAACGAATAGGTGAAGAAAAGGGCAAATAAACTGCACTTTTGCAACTTTCGAAAAGTCTGATATTTCAACGAACATGAAACCTGCCCCATTCTCTAAAGTATTCTTTACTCTATATGAGGAAAAAGCTTAATCAAAAATGTTTATACCATTTTTGAGAAAATTTTGAAAACGTTTTTGAGGCTTCATGTAAATTTCCCTCAAAAATCAAAATAAAGGGTGTCCAGGGAGGAAATGTCGAAAATTCGGAAACAAGTTGCAAGCACACAAAATTTGTTTTGAAATAATAGTTTCAATGCAAAACTTTGCGTGGCCGAAACATATAAACACTCCAGAAACGTGTAAATTGTTTATTATTTACAAAAGAAATTAATATATTTGTTCAGAAATAAAAATTAACACAAAATAAAGAAGCAGTCAAATTATGTAAATTGGGTGCCTTTTTATTTCTGTGTTAATTTGTTGGCGATAACGTGGATCACAGACAGCAATGTTTATTCTTTAGAGACCCACAAAACGTGCATTTCGATTCCTCAACGTGTTAGAGAAACTAATTTACAACTAATAGGAACACATTTATAGAGTTTATTGATAACAGAGTCCCACAAGAAGATTATTGTTGAAAAATCGCCGCCTTTTGACGGATCTACAATTACAATACATTCTCTTTATTACGTGTATAGATAGTAAGATGTGAAAGCAAAAGGCGGGTGTAGGGATTCTGGAGTTTAGGAAAACGTGAGAAAATTATACGTTCCATACAGTGACTGTCTGTTTTGAAATAAACCAATGAAATCAATGAAGTTCAGAAACGTTTTTCCAGGTATTCTCATATTTCCTCACACAACTAATCGCTTAGTGCTCATTCACCGCGTTATCTGCAATTTCTCGGTCTCACGAAATGAAAGAGAAAAAAGAGGAAAGTGGGATCATCATCTCGTCTTCCCACCGTAAAACGAGATTATATCTAAATACTCGAAATAAATTAAAATTGGGTTGAGGCAGACGCAGACTAAACCGCACTGAAAATGTTGACCTCGAGATCACGTGATTCGAAGATGGTACGAGGTTAGGCAACCCATCTTACATGGTAGAGTGCTTCGCAAACTAGTGATTTTCCGCATTATTTGTAATTTTTCCAATTTCTGAACTTTCAGCTAGTTCAACGAAAATGAAACCTGTGCCATTTGTTTAAGTGTCCTTTGCTCTATGGAATGAAAAATGAAACAATAATTGCGAATTGTTTTTGTGATTTCTTTAAATAGCTTATCTTAAAAAAACTACTAGCTTTAAAAATTGTACATGATCGTATTAGAATAACTAATATTTTGTCACAGATTTCCTGAAAAACGAAATATATCTCATATCAATATTGTACTTTAGCAATGATATTTATTTGTAAATTTTCGAAAATACGCAGAGTTCACCGAAAAAGGGACCTTCTAAATTTGCGTCTAATGCTCTATCAGAAAAATTCAAGAAATAATTTGGAGCCTCTTTGGAGAATCTATTTGTTTAAAAATGTCTGTATTTAAGTCAAAATTATCGGAAAACTACTGATATTTTCTAAAACGTGTACTTGACCTTATTAAAGATCTGATTTGAAAGACAGATTTTATCAAGGAAAAATATGTATCTTCAATATTATACTTCTAGGAAGACGCTGAAAAGAATATTAATTTTTGCAATTTTCGAAAATCCAGATACTTCAACAAGAATAAAACCTGCACAATTTTTATACGTTTTTTGCTCTATCGGTGGAAAATTGTTAATGAAAACATTTGGAGACTTTTTTGAGAATATTTTGAAAATATTGTTAAGGCTTCATGTAAAGTACCCCCATAATTAGAATATACATTTAAAATTTGCAGGGACTTGAATTCAGCCTGAACGCTGAATGTGCTAGCGTTGTCCACAGACAGACGGACAGATAGTCAATGAGACATTGTTACCTTAACCAATTTTTTATACCAACGACCCACAAAACATAGATTCTGACTACACAATATGTTAGGGGAAGTATTCGTACTTCATTGCGTACAGGAACGAGATTTATAAAATTTTTCAACACAAGGTCCCTAGAGTACAAGCTTTTGTGTCGAAAAGTCGCCGACTATTGTCTCAGAATTACAAGATATAAAAATTCTGTTACTATGTAAGTAGTTAGTATTGTTAGAAAATGAAAAAAAATACGAAAATAACTTATATCAATTTAATCGGAAGTAAAAGTTAAGTGTACTGTAGATTCTCCATCTTTTCCAAATTCCTCGTTGATTTTTATCTACTCCGCATCCTTTCCTGAAGTGCTTTTCTTTGTCTGCTTTTTGATACCTGCAACCTTTCTCCTCCAGGATTATGCTCATTATCTTTCACGTCAGCTGTCAACCTTTTAATATCTTCTCTCCTTGATCCGCTTCTCATCAGATCAGCGGTACGATGGGATGGGAAACCGTTCGCCCGTCTGACTGAATATAAAATCAACGGAAATTATATAAAATTATACGAAATAACTTATCAAAGTGGAGCGGGAGGCGAAAGTGAGATTGTTTCGAGGACATTTTCAGGTTGTCCTCCGAGAAAAAACGTTAATGTACGAAGAGGGACTCAACGCTCCAAGAATTGAGCAACTGAACTCTGACTTCTTGTACTGATAATAATTTACATATTTGTCCGTCCTTTTACTTTCTCACTACGGTGTAGAGATACGTTATTAATTGCTGCAAGAATAAACGGTAAATTTTCGGCAGAAAAACTTATTACGGGGCACTGGTTACGAGAAAGTGAATAAATCCAATTGCTAAATTAAAAAAAAATCCTCTATTACCTGCTACAGCCAGAATCCAGTTTTGTGGGTCCTTGATACCGAAAAATCGAATGACGGCAAAACATGTCTGTCCGTCCGGCCATCTGACTGTCTGTCTGTTGGTCTGTCTGTCTGTCTGTTTATCTGTCTGTCTGTCTGTCTGTCTGTCTGTCTGTCCGTCTGCAAAAAATAGCTAAACCGATCAGCCGATTTTCTCCAAAATTGATTTTCCTCAATTGGTCTGGCTGATGTCGCGGCCCACTGAATTTGAAATCGATATTTTAATTTTGGGGGTACTTTATATGAAGCCCCTGGGACATTTTCAAAATTAAAAAAACCCTCTATCTTTTTTGATTAAATTTTGTTGTTAGATACTATGAATGACGTTTAAGCGAATGATACATTTTCTTTAAAACTAATTTTTCGAAAATTGCAAAAATTCTATTTTTTCGGCGTCTTCCTAGACTATAACTATGAAGATTTTTCCTTAATGAAATCTGTTCCTTAAAGATAGATTTTGAGATAAGGTAATGTTCAATGTCCTCTCGGGTGGCCCGTTGGTTAGCGTGCTCGCTTTCCATGGCGTATTTCTGGGTTCGATTCCCGGATTCCCGTCCGAAGCAAATTATAACTGTACGCTTTCCATGAGTATCTATTGCTCTGTGAAGATGAGAAAGGCCCCCCAAACGTTAAGAAGACCAGTATCTACGGCGAAGGAATGTCTCCGTGCTAACCACACGAACCCCTTATCCCATGGCAGAGAGGCAAGACACCGTGGTCGGCCACGGCCCGTAGCGGGTTCTCGAGCCAAGAACAGGACAGGTAATCTGCAATTTTTTTTCGAAAATTTGAATAATTTTTGCGTTATTTTGAGTGAAAATGTGGGCGAGAAAGTACGTACATCACTAGTTTAAACGTAACTTTTTGTATTATGTTCCCTCGGGCAGAACTTCTATAAATTACATCAATCAAAATTTTGAAGAAATTTTGAAATTACAGAAATACTGTTTTTGAGCAAGAGTCGGTAACTCACCACCGTTTCCTCTTCCATGCGATGAAAAAACGAAAAGGTGAGTAAAATGTGCTCAAAAAGTAGCATTTTGTAATTTCAAAACTTCATCCAAAGTTTTTATTTAGTGTAATTTACAGAAAATGTTCCTGAAGATGTACATTATTTCAAAATGTTGCAACACTGTACCAGTTTTTTTGTCTAGGATTTTAGTAAGCTCTTATTGATGTGATCCTGTGTTGATATTCTATGGTTTTAATGTTTATAATTTGTCCGTCATTAAACCAATAGGGTAAAATCTCTTGCATTCACATCGCTGATTCATTAAAAATTTGTGAGAGATAAAACGGATTTGACTTAGGTTTAAACAGAAGAGTCATACACTTTCTCAAAATTTCCTTGCTGTTCATCTAACTACTTACTCAATTTTTCGTTCGTTGATCACAGCGTCTCTTCTTTTTCTCGACATCATGAAATCCCATCCCGTGGTGTTCTCAGTATAAGGGAAAGAGTCCTGCACTAAGTTGGTTGAGACCAGCCCTCTTTCTCTCTAAAAATAAAACCAAGAGATATTGGACCCAGTTATGCAGAAATCTACGAACTCTCAAATTAAAGTTTTTAAGGCACTGTATCGATGTTCTACTTTAGGTTTTCCAAAAAATCCAACAACCAGAAATCTTTCTGTTCGGTATGGGATGCATTCAACTAAGATTAATTTTTATTGTGAGTTGTGCGTAACATTGCAGAAAATATTGCAGAAGGTATTTTGGCAATGAGTTTTTCCACACGATTACATTACTTTCTGTTGTTACAAAGTAAGGGCGAGAAGGTAAATATATCTGTCAAATTTATTATACCTTTGCCATGTTAAATATTTACAACTATCAAAAAGTCTGTAGATTCTCCAAAAAGACTTTTTTTATAATTTTAAAGCGTATAATGGGAAAAATTCAAAATTCATTTAGAGCGTTTTTGAAAAAAAAAATAATTGCATGTATATCACACTATATATTATGTGAACATTATTCATATTTTCGAGCTTTTTCGACTTGCTTTCGACCCTTACAACTTTGAGGAACTCAAGTTATTCCTTCAAAAGAAATTGCGCGTTTGAAGTCAGTCTCTTAAATCACTATTTAAACAGGGTTCAGCGCGTCCCTCCCTATCACCTTTCGGTTCCACCTATGTCCCTACGGCTAAGAAGGTGTCACCTCTCTCCGCCCACCAGCGTACTATACAGTTTTTACGGGTTTTGGTGTAAAACAAGTAAAGAAAGAAACCTCGTTTCGCGCCCTCCCTCCGTTTCCTCAGCCCTTCCTTTCTTTTACGTTCTACGGACCTTCGCCTCTTCCACAGCCGCTACGGCGGCGTCCCCGGCGCCTCGTGGGCTCGGAAAGGCACTTCCCGCCTGCAGCACGTATCTCCAAAGTCGCCACCACGTGGTCGCCATAGACGTCGCCCGGCGAACGCTCCCTGCGTGGTGCTGCTGTCGCAACCTTACAGCCCGCCCCTGCCTCTGCTCTGTTCTCGCACTCTCGTCGTGCGCCTTCTTCCTTCTTCGCTGTGTCAGCGCCTGGCTCTCCGTCCTGCTCGTCGTCTCGCTCCCACCCAGTCACGCGCCGGAGCCTCAGACGCCGCCTTGCTCCGGAGTGGTCTCCCCTAACTCCAGATAAGTTTAGGCCTAAAAGACGAAGTTGCAAGGTCACTCACTCACTACAAGGCCACATATAAGAACACCCGATGTAAAAGTGGAACGTAAGTGTTGCAACAAAATCTACAACCCCCCCCCATTTTGAATACAATAAAAGCAATTTTGTACACTAAGGAAACGTACATCCAAGTTTCCATTAATGGTACACAGAGGATAGTTAAAAGTTATAAACTGTCTTGTTTCCCCGAGTCCATCTGTTAATGTCGTAACAACAAAATATAAGCTTAATTATAGATGAACCGTTGAGAAGAAAAGTGGTGTAAGTCAAATAACATACTTTCCATAAAATGACGTGTAAACGAAAAACTCTGTAAAACTATAATGTTAAAAAATAAATCATAAGTGTTAAGAACGTGTTAAGGAATTATTCCTTTAACTTATTACAGATATTTGTGACTGAAACAATGGTTATTAATTATGTAATTAACTGTTTTGTTGACATACACAACTTTTGCATACGTTATGACTTTCAATGAAATAATTGGCATGCATAATTTTAGTTTTTGATACTATCGTGATGGAGAAATAGAGGAAAATTAAAACAAATCATTTAAAGAACAATGTACACACGTTATGTTTACACAAAGTGAATGGAGGAAAACACCCAAAGCGGAAAGTGCTCAACGCCCCCATTGCTTGAAGACGCGTTGTGTGAACTGAAGACACACCAAATTTTAAAAAATAATATTAAATAAAAAGGCTTTATACTTTATAAATTTAAGTTAATACTTTATATCCCAAAAATTAAATTGAAGTTTGTTTAGTGTTATTACAAGTTTAATATTTAGCCACTAAGATAAGCATTTTGGTGAAGAGTAAGTCAGGAGCGTTCACTTTATTGACAAGTTTATTGGTGAGACAGCGAGCTCCTCCTCATCTTGAACTTGTTTTAATCGTTCTATATCTTCCTTAACTAGGAATGTTTTTTATTGAGTTTAAGTAATCGTGGTGCACATGTGGTAAGTATTACAGGTCACTCATGTCCTCTTTGCTACAGTTACAGGCTACAGTTAGTTTATTTTCTAAGGAACCGCATCCACTGTGTTTGCAGTCAATTTATTTTGGCTCCTGCTTTGTTAATCTTTCTCACAGTTGCTTTTTCAAGCTACAATTTAGACTTAAAATCTGCTTCGGCCATTTCACTTGCTGTTTTCTTTCGAGCTGAACGGATGGTATTATACCAGTCCCAGGGAACATAATGCACTTCATTTTTTCCAGTTTGCTCTATGTTCCCAAAATTGGAGTCATTTTTTCGTAAACGATAACCTGATACAAGAAATTTGAGGTGAATAATGTTTAAATTATAGGCGTTGTCTGTCACGATTTTCATCGAAGCGAGAGCAATTTTGAATTTGAGATTTTGATCCGTGCACGTACCACTAAAAGAAATTTAATCCTTTTTCGATATGCTTCTTCTATGGTAGGTATAGATAAACAAGAAGCTAGTTCTTGGAAGCTGTTGCTTCGTCCCGCATGTGACTTACACTACAATTACATGCAGAGGTACGAGCAACTTACTTGTTGCCCTCTCCTGCATTGTGCTGGCCTCTTGCGAAGAAAAATTGAAGTTTGACTCACACTATTTTAGTCCGTGATGTACCAATGTTAAAACCACCTACCAGTTCATCTAACTCAAATCTTCTAAAATATGACTTACACCACTTTTGCTCTCAACAGCTCATAAAACAATTACACGAAAAAATGTGCTTTATTTTATCGTCATTGTACTTCTGTTCTTCCTAAATTTACTTCGTCAAATTTTTGGAAAGTCTTTCTCTTTTCTTACTCACTCAGTGTAAGTTTTTCCCCCCCCTCCCCCCATATTCGGAACGTTACTTCGCGGATCTTTCAACCTAACCCCATATTATCATACCTATATACTCATATCAACTAAAGCAGAATTAATATTGCGGAGTCAAATGATTGATATTTCATGTTTCCGTAAAAAGTAAATGTGTGCAACTAAGGGATGAGAATAGAACAAAAAAGAGGAAAGAAACATCGCGCGTGATCCGTGGCTTGTTTGTTAGGGTACTGGTCTGGTAATCGCCTGATGTTGATCGGAAAATCACGGAAAACTATCGAACAGTGTAGCCGGTCGCTATTATTCTCCCATACAACGGCTGAATTCGGCCTCGCTACCGAAATCCTGCCACCATCGGGAATCGAAACCTAGGACCTTCCGGTCAGAGGCAATGCAGTAACATCAGTTGATGCCCTAAGCCTTCTCCCGGTCGGAGTCAAATTCAGTAAGTCTCTGACAAAATGGCAAATGTGGTTATTTACTTTTACTTTCTCGTCTTACTACGCATTTAAGGCGTAAAGAACAAGTATCGTAAGAGTACGGAAAAATAAGAATTGTTTGACCATACATTCATATTCTGGGGCTTTGAATCAATCAACTGGATAAATCTCGTTCCCGTTTGCATTAAAATACTTCTTCTAACACATAGTCAGAATCCTCGTTTTGTGGATCTTTTTTATCGAAAAACTGATTGCCACTCTTGTCTGTTTTTGGTTATCGTCGGCGCCTAAATAATTCAGACGATTTTCCCCAAAATTGACATTCACTTATCGATCTGGACGAATCAAGTCCTTGCGAGTTCGAAACGGGTGTTATGATTTTTGGGGGCACTTAACATTCTAAATTTTCTCCAAAAACTTGTTAACCGAATATACTTACATATTCAATCAACCTTTGAACGTACTGAAAAATCAGCATGTATACCATCGTTCTTATGAGATACAATGATTTGTATTTTATTCGCAGAACTGAGAATTAATAACCTGTAACGTAGAAATTCCAAATTTAAAAAATGCAAATACTTCATTGATTTTTACACCTATTTTCATACTGCGTGTACCGACCGAATTATCATGCTCAGTGCGTCACTGCTTACAGCTGACTTCATGTGACAGCAAGTTTTCGAAAGATCGCGTCCGCCATTCACCATTTCCTACTCACGTGATACGTTATGAAACAGCAAACAATTTTGTGGAAAACCATTTGTGTCGTTTTGTTTAACAGAAGTTTTGCTGCTGCGGGCCATTGTTTTATACGTACATTGCTTATATGACCCTAAGATATTTTACAAGAAGCAGAACCTTCGAAGAATTTAATGCTTTTGGCATTTTACCTCGATATATGTCTAGCATGTTGTAATTTCCCCCTTAAACCATCTCACTCTCCCACCACCAACGAGTCCAATTCGGAATTTTTATTTCCAGTAAGGCTGTCGGCAGAATCTATTTTCTGAAGCGAGGCGAGACGAAGCCGGTATCTTCCTAGCGTGTCGAAGTAAATGGGACAAATCTCTTCAAATAGACTTAACCGAATCTTAACCCACACGGTCATAAAGAAAAAATAATAATATTAATATAATAATATTCATAATAATAATAATAATAATATCATTTATATCATTTATAATAATAATAATAATAATATTCTGCTTTAGTTTGGAAAGTTATTGCAATTACGCCATGTACTAATCTGTAAGTCAGCGACAGTTGTCCGTAGCTTATACCACCACGAATTTATTTGAAATTAGTTGTGGATCCCTCTCCGCGGTCCTTGTGATATCCCTCGGTCGCCCCGTGCTCCGATGCTCCTCCGTCGAGACATTGCTCTCTCGTGGCATTACTGCCCTTCCTGCTCTGCCAGCCTGCTCCCAGAGCAGCCGTCGCGTTTTCTCACCTCCGCTGTCCAAGCTGTCGCCTTCCCGTGGCGCTTTGCCCTGACCTCTCCCCTGCAACATTCTGCTTCAGCAGCTCGTTAGAGATGCCACTGCTCCTTTTCCGGTCGTTTTTGGCTCCGGATTCTTCTTCTGTTGTACAGTGCTCTGCAAGGTCCCCCTCTTTCTGTTGTCTCTCTTTGCATTGTCATACGGAGCCTAGCACTACCTTACTTCTTTTCTTTTCTTTTATTGTATTTCTTTGTGTTGGTCTCCTCACCTTCTTCTCGCTCACGTCGTCTCGTAGATCCATTGCTCCAAATCAAATCACCTCTTGATCTGGTCACGAACCGTGTTTTTCATGTCCTCGCCCGCCACACTCAATCCCTGCGGATACCTTCCGCTACATCTCTCATTGCTGTCTTCGTAGCTGTCTTTCCCTCTGCTTCCGCCCCTAGCCCTTCTTCCTTTCTCATGGCTGTCCCCGCGTCCCCCGAAACGCCCGCAATCTTCCCCACTCTTGACTCCATCGCCTCTCAGTCCCTATCTCCACGTTGCCCCTCCCACCGCCGCCTTGCCGGCCACCCGTTATGGCCCTGTCTCTTCCCATATCCCCGCGTTCCCCGACGCCTTCACAGCGTCCCGTCTTTCCTGTTTCTTCCATCCCCGTTTCCACACATTCCGAGCCCCCAAAACTCCTTTCTAATCCCCGCTAGACGTGGCCCCTCGCTTTCCCATTTACATAAAACGACGCACTGCACCAGTCGACCGTCCCAACTATCCCAAAACGCCCGCCCACAACGCGACGCTGCGTGCCCCTCGCCGCTCCACCAAGCGGCCGCTTAAGTGTGCGTGGCGTAGGAGAGATGTCGGGCGGGCGGCGGGGCGCGCGGAGCGACGCGGGACGGCCGGCGGAGAACTCTGGGCAGTCTCGCGAGGGGAGTTCGGCCTCGATCAAATACAACACCCCCTTGGCTCTGCAGCAGTAGCTGACTAACCCGCTCTGCCTACCAGCGCCACCAGGCCGCTCCTCCCTTCCCGCGTTGGCTCTCCTCTCACCAGCCTCGCCGCGCGCTCGACCCCGCCCCGCCGCTTGACTGACTGTTTACCCTAGGCCGCCAGCAGCTGACCGCACACCGCCGCCACCGCCACACCGCCGTCGCCGCGCTGACGCACTATACACAACAGAGCAGAGAAGGCGGCGATGCGACGGGCCAGAGGACTAGCAAGAGACGAGCGATTACTTAGGCGAGGAGAAGACGGGGAGAGACTAGCAGAGCGCAGGCACCCGCGACCCCGAGAACGCGGCATTGGATCAGCAAACAACGGCGGCTCAGCAGCCCCCTCGCGCCCGCCGCAGCAGCAGCTCAAGGCGCGGAACGGAGTCAGGCCCCAGGCGGCCGCCGCCTCCTGGTCTTCTTGTGACGTTTTCGTCTGCGCGCGCGACCCGCTGACAGGTTAAGCCGCTGCGACGCGGGCCGCCCAGGTCCGGCTCGCCCACGCGTCCCGCCCGCTGCACCCGCCTCGCCGGCGCCAACTGTTGGCGTCCCCGCCTTTGGTGGACGCACTTTTGTCCCGGCGCGATCGCACCACGGGAAACGGAATGCAGGGCGATTTCTGAGCACTGCTCGTGCTGTGTTTGATGTTACGAGGTGTCGGTTGTTGGTTGTCTTTGATGTTTGTGGCCGGGCCGTCAGTTGGCCACTGTGACACATGACATGCTTCTAATTGTTTGGATGCTTCGGAAAGCAGTAGCGACAGATTCGTTTCGCTTGTTTTGATTCGCAGTTATTCATGTCCCTTTCATATGGGTATGAAGAGCGTTCATTCAGAACTAATAGATTTTTCATTGAAATGCAGTTTGTACTTTCTGGTAATTCATTTCCAGAATTTCTCATACATAGACGGTCAGCACAAACAGAAGTTTTTATAAAGGCGTCATTGCCACTGTTGCACACTCATGTTTAAGATAGTAATAGTCTGAAGTGGCATAGTAATATGCTAATATACAATAACGTGACTCGAGTATGTCAGACTTCTTTCCAAATAATACACATTGACATGAAATTTCGTGTCATTACAACTTTTGAGTTACGCTGTGTCAAGCATATTGCTGTAATCATTATTTACCCAAACAATAACTGAAACTGTTTCGTATATTCCTGGAAATACTTAATTTGCGCGTGACACTTCTATGCTGAACCAAATGTGTTACATCTGTATAAGTGTATGGATTACTTGTCACATGCCGTTGACAGAAAAGGAGGCATATAGAACGAGGTCAAATTAGTGTACTTTGGCGGGGGTATATCGACTGCAGATTGCACGCAACGTACCAAATACATGAATGGTTAGGTGTCAAGTCCCAAAAGACCCTTTCCATTTGCGGAATCACAGGTTTCTAGTGGGCTATTAATTTCATCGTTGTGCAGATGTTAAATCTTTAAGGTCGTGAAAACAGTGACCACAAATATTTTAAAAATCTAATTTTTGAACGCTCGCGTTAATGTAATTGACAATATTTGAATAAAATATTGTTCACTGATTGCGCGAATGTATATTTATGCAAACATTGTTTAAATACGAATTTTAGTATCTGAGACTGCGTAATTTAGAGACCCTAATACCGTAACCATCGTACACTACAAAATTAAATACAGACACCAATGGTGAAAAGGAACTGATTTTGCGAACATAATTTTGATATTTACGTAAGAAATAATTCGATTAAAAGATAAATCAAAGTGATACAATTTCATCACTTGATGACAAATAACTATTCAAGAATCATTATTGCCACACATGAGTAGTGTCTAAAAATATTGTTTAAAACATTATTTAATTTGAATATTGGTCATTTAAAAATCATTTTCTACATAAAATTAATTATGTTATCTTATTTAATCATTGCATCTTGTTCTTCGAATGCTTCTTTTTAAGTGATATCACACAAATGAAGGGTAAGACATTTATCCCAAAGCAAACGCAAACCCGATAAAAGTATATTTCACAAAAAGTTATATTTCGATAATCAATAAGAAATTTAACACAATCTAAATTAATTCACCAATACACAATAATCATGTAATAAAATATTTAAAAATAAAATCACATAATATATATTTACCGGTCGGTTTTTTAAATGTCATCGCTCAATAAACATTGCTCAAAAATCGTTAAAAAATGTAAAACCTATCACCCACTCTGTCAATCATCAGTGCTTGTCATAGCTCTTTTAAATTCATGTTTCTTTCAATTCTCATTGCCCATCTCTAAAGTGTTAGCGCTTTCGCTTGGAGCGCTGCCGCAAAATGAAATTGAAACCAGCATCGTGCAGCGATTAAAACGCGGGTGGGGTGCTCCTGCAGTTCTCTATGACCTCCTCCGCCCCCTCCCTTGCCCCCTCCACGAGCACCACCTCCTTCGTTCTCGTCTGTCTCCGCCCTCCATCGTCACCCTCTGCAAGCATGCTCGAGTCATTCGGCAGCGGAAGCACACTAAAGGATGGAACCATTATCGAATGGAGGTATAATGATCCTGCACTCTGTAGGCACCATTATTCAATGTAGCGTACATTCTACGTGTCGTTCTACTCATTCAGATCTATTGCATCTGATCTTTGCGCTCTAGAATTTATTGCGTAATGTTTCATCATATTTTTTGATTAGTGTCAAAAAACCTAGCAAATGGATTTGCTACTGTGCGTAGAAAAGGGATATGAAACTTCGGGGTCATATATGTATGAGATTTCCTATGATATTTCCTTCTCTGATTTTGCTGAAATATAGTTTGGGAAAATAACAGTTTTGAGACCATCAAGATAATATGTTTGCAACATATTTCAACTTTAGAATCATTATCAAAAATTTCCCGAAATTTCAAAAATAAGTCTAAACATTTATACTCATTTTAAAAATTGCATTTCAAACTCGATTTCGAAAATTGCTTACCAATCTTGAATGTTTTTCGCATATGTTAATCTTGATCCAATGTAGACATGATCCGTTGATTTTGGTTAGGGCAAATGTTAAGAATCAGCGCACGCTTTTTAGCTCCCTAGGTTGTTTAGTGGATAATTTCGTTATTTCGTGAACAGAGACAAAAAATATTTTTCCGTGTTCTTGCGATAATGAGTTGATTCATGCAATATGGAGCACGATAATGGATTAGAACGAAAATTATGATGCCCATTAACTGATATAAATAGCTTCTATTTCACGGAAGATAATATTTCTTGCTATGAAATTTTGTTAAAGACGTTCGTCATATTGATTCGTATTTCAACTAAATATAGTAAAAGAACGCGGGTATGGACGCCTACACGCTAGAAAGCGTGCACTGATACTACTTCTCCCCCATTCGTTAAACTCACTGCAGTGCCTCACATCGGAAGGCCCTAGGTGCGAGTCCCGACGGTGGCAGGGTTTTCGGCACAGGCTTGTGAGCTAGATCGAATTCAGTCGCAGTCTGGAGGAGAATTCTAGCGGTCGGCTGCTCTGATCGGTAGTTTCCCGTGGTTTCTCGGATCAAATCAGGCGAGTTCCGGAGCAGTTCCCTAACGAATGGGCCACGGCCCGCGCGCGATCCTGTCCCTTCCTAGTTCTATCCTCACCCCTTACTTACACATACTTGCACTTACATGCATTACGCTATCACACATGCCGGGAGACCTATTGGGAACTTAAAGCTGTCTCGGCCATGCCCCACTGGTGAGGATACATGGTGTGGGGAAAACCTCGCTAGTCGACGGTAGGTCGCCTCCGGATCTCACCATCCAGCGGGGCAAGATCACTGCCACCTCCCGAGAAAAAAAACGCACTACACTTACGGTACCAGTGACCGTCAGTTTGTCAATCAATGAATAACCCACTTGTTAAACGTTTAACTGCTTGGACATTAAATAAATATTACCTTTTTTTCTGCGGGAATTTTACTACTCCTTGCTACATCCCGAATCTCTGTTACCTATCAGGGACATTGTAGAGAACACACGATGGTCAATAGGAGATTGACAGGTCAGCTCATTAGGTTATGAGTGAGAATGTTAGGAAATACTGATTGCTCGCTGTCTGTAACCCTGTTTTTTTAAGATATTACTCTGGCGTCAGTTTAGAGTTGTACAAAGAGTCCACGAAAATTACTACTCAGAATAGCCGCACTCTCGATTCTCAGCCACAGGTCGGTTTTGACCAACTAGTAACTTGATGTCGAATATTCACCACAATTGGAAATCGAACCTTCGGCCATCCCGTCTAAGAAGTTCAGTTACGGACTCGTGTCTACATATTCTATTACATCGTATCTAAATAACTATTTTGTATTAAAAATTGTAATTGAATAATACATATGGATACCCTCACACTTTTGGATCAGACTCTTCAGCCTATCTTCTCCCTGCCCTCCTCGGAACTTGGTAAGTGTCCCTGGTGAGTGGGTTTCGTGTTCCACGGTTCCCGTCTTAGGATTTCGGCAGTAGCCCATAGGCCCACTCTGTCTCTCTTTTCGTAATTGAGAGGAGCTGCCGAGGTACCCCGTGGGGCCAACTCAGCCAAGCCAGCCGATATAGGGCACGTGGTTTCTGTCTGTATGTTAAGGATCTAGAATTCGTGGGGGTGATGCATGTTGGTTGGGTCTGTTCCACCATGCTACAACCCAAGGGGACTCGGAAACGACACGGTGCCATTGCAAATTCGTACGTGCCTCTCCCACGTGCTTCTGCGTCATCCGAAGGGACCAGGAATGAAAGAACATTGTTAGAAAAGCATGGTAGGCGAGAAAGTAAACCATGCTTCAATATTCCATGCCTATGCGGATCTCGAACCCGCGACGTCACATACCGCGCACGCTACTGCACAATGCCTTAGTAACTACGTTCCCTTGAGCCGGCTCGTTATTAAATAATAATTTAAAAAATAAAAAGTGAGTACACTTCCAAGTCCAGTTCCAGTTCCATGATATGACCCGAAAAAAAAAAACTCATGCAAACCTTTCCGATGAGTGATCCCATTTTGGGTCATTAGAAGTATGTTATAGACCTCCCCTGACCAACTTCGTTTGATGAAGACGGTAAAATACATAGGTGTTTCGGTAGTAGCCTAGTTAACAGAGAAATGCCCTGTATTCAAGACATAGGCATATAACAAAAACGTATGATTAGTAACTCATGTGGGTTTGTAATTCTCCACCGAAATGTGACTTGTGACTTGTTCCGACTATGGTAAAGCGGTAAGACATTCGCGCTCTAAGGAGTTAGGAAGATAGAGGCTCGGGTACACTAACAAAACAGCGTATTGATGTCTGGAAGCCGGAAAACGTTACACCTAAACGACTAAGTATATTTTAATATGAAACTCCAATAAATTTCGGATTTTAAAAATGTTTATTGATAACATTCTTTATTTAAGAATTACGAGTAGTTCCATAAGAGCAGTACACAACATTATTTACGCCAAATATTGAAAGGTTTTCTAAATAGGCTTAATGTGATATTCTGTCAACGCCAAGAACAATTTATATTAGATGTTGATCTATGCAAAATTCAACAACTCAGTATCATTTGAATTGTTAGTGGCAATGAAAAATAAGTACCTTCTAATGTGTGTTGAAAGCATTTTTGATTATTCTAAGATCAATTAACTACACTCGTATTATACTTCGAGCTGTACGACGAAGCCTACCCTCCACTTGAAGGGCATTGATCAGATATTAAATTGGATAAAAAGGTTTATTAACTTACAGATTGCAGTTTGCGTTTCGATGTTCCAACTCCTTCTCGATGGATGAGGATGGAGGATTTAATTGGTGAAGTTTATTTATGCTGGATAATGCACGTTTGAACAATTTTTTACAGTTGCTATGAAGATATCTGATACATTTTGGGTTAATGATAAGACTTACCGATTTTCGACAGGAGGTCTACAACATAATTACACGACTATATTGCAAACCACCAATTTATTAAATAATTTTGATATTTTCGGATATTATTTTCACAATAAGCAAATATTAGTCAATTATTTTTTTCAAGTTCTATATCCTTTTTAGTATAGTACCTGATGAAAATGTCAAAGAAAATGTAAAAAAGATCAACAAGTTTGCTTTCAAACAATAAACTGAATCTTCAACAGTTGTATTTTGTAATTTATTGCCCAATCTTAAGGATGCAATTCACATCGTCTGTATATTTACTGGTTTCCCGAAGAATTTTATATCCTCTTTATTTTCGGTCTTGTGATTGCATTTACATTTGATTTTCTTCTCGTGATGTGGCTGTAAAATATTTTTAGTCACGTGAATTCCTTGTATCCTCTTGTAACCGATTCTGACACGGACCTTCGTGCGGCATTCAGTCTATTTCTCTCCTCGACTTTGAAATTCTCCCAAGGATAATCTGTGGACAACCTTTTTCGTTTCTCTTGGTCTGACTTTTGTCAGTCGTACTAATGACATAATTTGTAAACACATGTTCGTGATGAAGCCGTTTATCAGAAATTCCTAGGATGAAAACGTTCGGTAGACATTCCCGTATGTATGTTATTCTTAGATTCAAGAACGACAAGCATGTAGTACATCAAGAAAGGAGATGATTTTTTTCCCTACGATCTTTGAATTCTCTGCATTAACGTGGCCTGAACCGTTTACAAAAAATGACATAATATTTAAATAAATTTAACAGTTCAGGAAAACATTCAATAATATGTTTACAGGTAAATCATCAAACATTTTTATGATTCTGTACTATTTAACTTTTGTGAAAGCCTTCTTACATTATTTTATTTCTTAAAATAGTGCAAGAAGAATTACTTTCTAGTTTATCATAATAAAAAAATAGTGAGTTTTTATATTAGAAGTTTCTATTTTCCTTTTACAGGTATTTTAATTTGAACACGTCTTTATCCAGTACGACAAAAAATAACAAAGGATGCTACAACAGAATACACGTTGTCCTACTATTTGTAAAGGTGACGTAAATTATAATACAAGCTGACTGCGTGCGAACATATCGAACATTTGAATGCGATAGTTTTCGCGCTCAGGTGACTTTATTGGTGATCATATCATTCCCCAACATATGTCTATGCGAGTGTTTCCAATTTGCAAAAATAATTTTCCTGGATGGGATTTAAATTTGAAGATGAAACTTTCTGCGTTCAACGCTCGTATTTCTTACATTGCCGCGATGGATACTTAGTTCAGCAGCACCTATGTATAAAATATACTTATCTTTAGTAATTGGAAATTAAAAAGTTTTAGTGAAAATGGCACTTGTGCCGTAAAATTCAGCATATTTCACCATATCTTTAATGAACTTTAAAGAAAAGAATTGAAGCGGGCTTTTCAAAAAAATACCGTTTACGTTTTTACATACTCTACAAATTACTTACTTAATACATTTTTGTCAATTTCTTCTTTGGATGATGAAAATAATAAAATACTTCGAATTGTATAGTTTAATAACAAACGTTTTAAATAAACTACCCGAAGCTTTTTAGAGAATGTTTTTATATTTATCGTATACGTTGTTGCATGCATTAATGAGAATACACCAGAGTTTGTTTAAGCTTTCTTAAAGATGAACTATGTAGGAAATGATGTATCAAAGCACAGATATGTTAAAGGAAACAAAAATATTTAATACACGTGCCAAAGGGCGAACCAATGGATCGTAACATTTCTTATTTTATGATCTAGCACCGTAGATTACAGAAAATGATCTCCAACCCTCAGCAGTTCAGACCTCTTGTTTTGGGTGTGCTAATAAGCAAGAGATACGACGATCATCAAATAAATTTGACGATCCATTCCTCCCCTTTTACAGGGTATTAAGGGTCCTAAGAAACACAACGCAAAATATTCCCTTTGGATAAATGTAATATGTGCCAAGGGACTGTTAAGCTTTGTGTTGAGAAGTCTTATGTGTGCGAGTGGATAGACGAAAGAAAACCCATAACTCAAAAATTCCCTTCCAATATTGACAGTACTACGGGTAGTTCAAGTATATTTTATTTCTACTTTTCCTCTTGCAAATAGGAACAAGTACTCAGAATATGGAATATAGAAAGAAATATGTCATGAACTTGTTGAATGGCACTGCCATGCTGAATCAGAAGAAATAGCTTGCAGGGAAAATAAAAATACATTAATATTAATTAAAAAAACTGAAATATTCAACAATAATCAATTACATACATATAATGCCAATAAAAATTACAATATCAATTTTTCTATCGTAGAATAATAGAGCTACTCAAATATTAAAATGGTCAAATATTTAATAAAACTTGTATAATTCACGAACAGATCTTACAATTTCCGTGTATTAAGTTAATTTATCATTCTCTGAAAGAATCTGAGGTTATTTCGCAATTGAAAAGTTTATCCATGTTTGAATTTGAAAACTTAATATTATATTCCTTTAATTAACGTCAATTAGATTATAAATAAATAGAGATTTTAAAGAAGTTTTTACTACACCATAGTTCTTATTTTACGTTCACAACACTTCTTATTCAACATGTAAATCTACCATCAGGTGAACTGTAACAGTTTATATTAAAATTATTATAAAACTGATAGTAGAACAGCATTAAGTTGCGCAAAATTATAAGAAAATAGTCTCATCTTGGGTCAACTTAATAAAACCATTTATTATTTTCTTGCCATAATTTAATGTGTAGTTAATTCTGTCAAAAACTTTTCGAAAATCCGTATGGCCGTTTTTTAACTACTTGGCGTTCCAAAATAAGTTTGAAAGTTTTTGGCTGAAAGATCAACGCATTAAATTAAAATAATGAATTTTAGTCTGCACTTTTAACTGGAGGTCGTATTATGGAGGTCGATTTTGGGGTATTAAAGATCCACAAAACAGGGATCTGGCTATATCACGTGTTAGAGGATATTTTTGATATATTTAGGAACTAGATTTATCAACTTGTTCGTTACCAGGGCCCTGTAATAAGAGTTTTCTGCTTAAAATTCGCCTTTTCTGGCACAGCTTTACATAACTTTCTTTTCTTAAGAAGTTCCTTCTTAAGCGCGAGAAAGTAAAAATATGTTTATGACAAGATTTACTATTTAGTTAGTAACTAAAAACTAAAATAGTAACTAACTTGAAATGTAACAAATAATTATCTTGCAAGTTGGGAATGTAACCCAAACAACATGATTTAAATAATTTTATTTATCTTAATATTGTATTAAAGTTAAATTTTATTCATTTATATTTATTAATAAGAATATGTTTATTATAAAATGCATCGAATGTTTCAGAATAAACGTTACAGACGTCTAGGGCGTGAAGGAGGAACGAATATAATCATATTTAGCTAATAAACAAGTGGTGGGAAATATATAACTAAAAATAAGTGACACGTGTGGCATTTCCCCCAAACGCTCTAACTGGTAGGCAATACATTTTACAAACCTGTTTAACAGGTAGCGTGCTGGCCCAAAGATATTTTGCGTACCCGCCACACAACCGTTTAGGAAGGTTGCCTACCAATCAGGGGCAAATGTAACATATGTAACTTAATTATAACTTATTTCTCACGAAATTATCATTTCTCAAAAAGTTAGAATCTTTGATCGTCCTACATGACCTGGAAATGTGCATCATTTATTCTGAGTCAGTATATACAAGATTGTCTCAGTATAAATGAAATAAACTTATAGATCATGTTGAAGGATTGAAAATGATCCTTTTTTACCAACAAAAAATGAGACAAAACCTATAACACAAATAAAATAAAATGAGAAATCTCGTATAAAGAAGTTACATCTGTGACGTTTGCCACTGATCGTTAGGTAACTCTTTAAGCACAAATCTTCTGCAGGAAATGATTTGACCCAGTTCAGGAGATGTCATGTACTCCTCAACCCCTGTACATACAATGTCGTGAAATAACCAGAGGCAAATATTACATTTTCTAATACGTTATATGAAATTTTAAGCTTCATGTTCATTAGCAAAACGCGATCATTTTTATCCCACTACATGCCCTAGGAGTTTCTAAGATTCATTATGAGACATTCTGAATTATAACTACTACTACTACTTCAGTCATCACTTGATCAGTGATTTAAGTCTGTGATTTAAAAATATAATGTCGAGAAATACTTTATCATACAAAAGAATATTTTTAGCTCTAATATTGAAGATTTAGGAAAACTAATAAACATTAGAAATTTCAGTAATTTTAATGAAAATTGGACACGTCATAGTTTAAAAAATGCTATATTCCAGCAAAAAATGTAAATAAACAAATTAGGGCTATTTTTGAGAACATGTGCTTAACGTACTTCTTTAACATTGTCACGAATGCACACAAAATTACGCGAGCCTTACTCATAGTATGAAAAAATATTGTAAGTGTCATCATTTTTATAATATCCGTTGTAGATATTGTGAATGTTATTAATTTTGAAGAACATCCATTAGAAATTCACTGGCGTCCCCCACCTTCAGTATTTAGTACGGTCCTTTGACACCTTGTAACTAATGTGCATTAGTCTCCCTCTCCTTCGCACAGCCAAGGTCCATAGACCCAGTTCATAGACTCAGCCGCTTGCGACCCACAGGGATGTGCTCTTAACAGCTAAACTGTTATTTCAAAACAGTTTACGTTTCGTGACTGTTACGCGAAATAACCGCTATTTCATTTATCCTGTTATTAGCTGATATCGGTTAAAATGCATAACGTTGCAATCTATTGGGTCAAATCGGAACTAATACGTACAAGCTTTCGTGGCAATCATTTTGTACGAGAACAATTTCATTGCAGCTAATCAATTGTGATTAGCAAGTGTTCAAATTATAGATTCATTAATAAACAATTCATCATTATTACACATCATGCGCAACAACATTTTTATATTGTTATTCTAAACACAACAATAAAAGTTTGTTCTTTAAATTATGTTGCGTATTCGAAAGAGTATTTGCAATCTGAACCCGAATCACGAATCACGGTTATTTTTATAATATTATATTCACATTTGCTACTCATCGTATCAATTACTATTATTCCTTCATCCAGGCTCGTTCATATCAGCTGTTTCTCTGTCCAAACATGTTTGTGACGTTTTGCCTCGTTTAACTCTTAACAGTCGTCACAACTGATTTAACTCTTAGCAGTTGGCCACATTCGGCCATGTTAGGTTGCTGATCATGGACCTGTTATCTTTCAACTGTTATTAATAACTGTTATTACGAGTCGACTGTCATTGCGATAACAGTTATTGAAGAAAAACTGTTAAGCCCATCTGTAGCGACCCACGTAGTACGCACGTCGTGATTCATGAACCAATTGACTGCACTTTACTCCCCCTGACCACAGGCAGAAATCCTACTCCTATCATCGCCCACCTACTTCTTACTTGAACGGGGGAAAGGACGGGAAGGAAAGCTTAATTCTTTAGGCGATGCATGGCGCTTTCGATAAGTCCCGGCCATGCCACTGCACAGAAGTCAACATCTATGCTCGAGGCGGGATTCGAGTCAATCTTGATACCTTCTTACTTCTTACAGCATTACGAAACATTCCCTCTACGAGAATGCGAGAAAGTAAAAATGTTCTAGGTAAAATAGTGTGAAAGTAGTGCTGTGCACTATAGCAATGCACAGTGCTTTAATTTGATTATTAATACATTAAATAAATTGTTATGACCTATACATGATTTTTTATTCTCCCACAATCGGAAGTCGAAAATACGAACTCATAGGCTTAAAATTACGTTCTGGATTTTCGTGTGAGTGCGTCGTAAATACTTTCTTTGGTACGGACAGGGGCCGGGCTTTATGACAGCGCAGGTATTATCCATTGAGGCAACTCGGCGAAATGAACCCCATACGGCGCAGAGTATAAATTGCAAAATATCAGTAGAAATTATTTAAGTGGTGTGTTAGTGGTGTCTGTCCTTGTAGTCAAATCGCTCCATTACGAGCGAATGTGACCTAGCAATGAGCGACCGGTCAGAGCCAAACACTTACTCTTCCTTGCAGATGTCCAAGAGTCCTGCCGCAACGGTTAATTTCGCAATAGTCTAGAGGCGGAACACCAAAACCAATGACACAGTTGCAAAACTATTGATATTAACTACAAAACTCATTTTAACGATTTCACCGTTAGTAGAAACTCTAAAGCCTGTGATGATTTTGAAGAATGTACTTTTTGAGGCACCGTACATCAACAATTGCGCTGGTGTAGGGGATCTACGAAACATATTTTTCACAGGCATGTCCAAGTGTACGGATAATAATTGGCACGGTATATTGAACCGCGGTCAATAATTAAAATATTTCTCCAACATCCTTCTAAAATGCTTTATGGCCCGTTTGTTAGGGTTCTGCTCCGGTATTCGCCTGGTAGCGATAGGACAAACCATGCAAAACTACCGATCAGAGTAGTAGGCCGCTTGACTTCTCCTCCAGACAGCAGCTGAATTCGACCTAGCTATTTAGGAAGTATCAAAAATCCTACCACATTCGGGACTCTCACCCTAACCTCCCTACGAGTGGCACTGCAGTGATATCAATTGATGCCTTGAGCTACCTAAGCCGGTACCAAAACCCACTTTACCGAGGGTGCCCTATGTGCCTGACCAACGCCTTGCTTTTAGCGAGTGAGCGCTTTCGGTCATATTCGCCGTCCCCAGGCTCAGCTACCTTCATACCATGCCACCCCTGGCTTTAGTTATGTATTATTATTTTTAGCAGCTGTAGCTAAGAGAATGTTATCAACAAAATACAAAGGAATAGAACGTGTATAGTTACCTAATATCTTACCGTTTGCCGTTACGATGAAAACAACTAATAATACAATTGCAATATTACATTTGATTTAATGTGGTTTGATTTGATTTATTACGTCAAAGAACATTAAATCTGTATTGTTGGTTGGGAAGAAGTATAATCTTTACTTGAGCAGTTTTCTTAGCTCTAGAATTACCTCCCCATCTTTTAACCATAAATAATTGAATGAAGAATACATTTTCCAATAAAATAGAATTAACAACATTTGAAAACTATATTTTTCGTTTTTGAGTTGTATAACAGGCGTTAAAGGAAGTAATTTAATTCACATAGGTTATATAACTATTACACTCTTTAATGTGTAAGTATTGAGAGAGACGAAAAAGTAAAATGTGGAGTAAAAGGTGAGACTAATGTTTGATGTTTGCTATGCTATAGTACGCGGAAAAGCGAATGGTGTAAGGCCAGAGTCTTTAGACGAATAAATGTATTTGTTCTTCTCTTTAATATCGCCGATGCTGGTGAGAACACCGCAGTCTGTTTACTCACCTCGCATCTATTGCGTGTATATAGTTTAACAATCAAAATCAGTGAGTCACAGTAATCTTTGAAATGAACACATAAAGTTGTAAACACAATAAATGATTCAAAATATTCTTATTTAATTAAATTTTAATCACTTTGGTACAGAGAAAAATTAATTAATACATTTCGCCAATGTCCGGCACGACGTATATATGGACTTCGTATATAAAGGTATTGTTACAAAACAATAGTACTAAATCAAAATTACTTATTCCATTCGCAGTTACTTTATACTCTACTTAAAGATTTTTTGGAAGGTGAGGATTTAGAGGGCACTGACCTAAATGTAGGCAATTCCTTATTCTGCCGTCGCGAAATATAAAATGTACAGTTAAAGTTAATCGAATTTCATGTCCCAGAAACAGTTTCGTAAAATTTTTAATTGGATTGAGTATTTGATATTTCCTTCAAAATCTATATCTTTTTTAATATAGCGTCGTCAATCAAGTAAGACGAATATGAAATTTCAGTTGCTGATACATTCATATGTCCTTAGATTAGTTTAGATTGTGTTTGAAGTTTTATTTGCTCAAACATGTTTTAAACGTTTTAATTAAAAATTCCACTTCACAACATTCCTTAATTAAATTCTAAAACCTGTGTGGCAACAAAATCTCGCAAATTGAATATTGCAAAAATTAAGAAAATCTTCCTAGCATCTAAATTTATAGTTTCTAAGATTTGCCTCAGGCATTGAAAGCATTCAGTAAAGCCCACTCAATAAAACAGTTGAAATGAAATACAAAATACATGAATATGAACATTTTTGTGTTGATATTTGACGTATTGAAGTCTTGCAACCCAATATTGCAGTTTCTCATGGTGATCGTGAAAGAAACATCTGCTTCAACAAAAATTGATTGGAAAAAGAAATTTCAATTTTACTTTAGTTTCCTATTACGTACGGCATATGTGGTAAAGAGGGAGTATTGTAGTGCTGCTGTGGAAAGTGGTGATTTTTCATTAAAAATCTATTTAGACCCCTCATACTCCTGATATGTGCTCTACCGCACATATGTCCTCGCACAATTTTTAACTTTTACAACTCCTGATATGTCAGGGAGTTAAACGAGCAAGAAGCGTGAGCCATATTTATGTTCTCCTTCCTGGCTAAAAAAATTAAAAAGAAAAAAAATGTAGCCGCTTGTGAGAAAAACAAATTATAAATTCTCATCATTTCGAGAAAAATGTAAGTGCATACTATGTATACTTTCGAATAACATCATTTATTTTTACCGAGTGCAGACTTAGTATAAAATTCCCATGCATAAATTTTCTTAGTTATATTTTTACAAATCAGACTTGCGTCCCCCGATTTGTTGAACTTCTACACAACACAAAACATCTGATAAGCATTAAAAATCATTTAACTTTATTTTAGGTGTATTCCTTTATTATTGTTGTTTGTTGTTTTTACTTCTGAGAATCCCCGTACAAGTTAGATGGCGACAGCAAACATGTTAATAGAGGTATAGTAAGGTCTGAAGCCACACGCATATATTGTGAATAATATAGAGTGACTAGTTCCTCTTTAATGGAAGCAATGATTCTATTAATTGAGAAGGAGATTCAAGGATCCCAGAACTGAATATTTGAATAACTTTGGTATCAGTATGTGTGTCATCTTCAACACTTGTGTGTGTAATGAAACATAAAAGACTAACAGACGAATAGTTTCAACAAATCGTTCGGTTCATCATTTATCAGTCATTTGTCTCCATAGTAGTCGGAAGGTAGAATGTCTCGTTTTTCATTCGAGTGTGCAAAGAGGTTACGTTGCCATAACGAGAAGGGTCGCACATTCAATAATGTTTTAAAAATCATATCAAATAATGTATAAATAATGTAATATATCCAAAGAATATTGTCAATCACAATGTCGTGAAACTCCAAGGCGCAGACAGTTATGTTTTTCACGGAACTACCAAGGAAAAGCCAGCGGGGAACTTTGACCTTTCGGAAGTTAATATTGTTTCGTAGACACGTTTGAAGCGGATGATTTCTGAGCCAGGGGACGTGATTAATGAGTCGTTCAGGTGCCACTGAAAAAACATTAATCTCGGAATTCCCGAGATTCCGCCTCGCGCAGCGCGCAAAAACCCTCACTTTGTTACGAGTTCTGAAAGAAGACGAAAAGTTTCGTTTGATCTCGCTGTTCACTGCTGTTTTCCCCCACCTTGCCTCGGGAGAGTGGAAAAAAAAGAAGCAGGACGCGCAGCGATATCCATCGATCAGTTCTTAAGAAGCAAAAAAAGCTCTGAAAGCAGGAGCGCTTTCGACGCGGTTGCGCCTCCTAGCGCTCGTAACCGCCTGAGGGCCGGATGCAGTGTCATCCGCAGCTCTCATG
>BOPP01000039.1:6205804-6241650 GCA_017312745.1 Gryllus bimaculatus | reverse complement strand
AGAGAGAGGGAGAGAGACGCAACAGATTTAAAAAAATCATAGATGATGATAACCCACACCAGAAACCAAGTTTACCGATGAAGATTATTAAATGAAATCTGATTGCGCAATGTGTAACGGAGAAATGGAGCGGCAGAATTAAAGCGGAACATTAAGAAGACATGCCGCAAAACATGTTCACAACTAGTTGAACAGAAATTAGAATCTGAATATAAGAAGTTAATGGCGAACACAGACCACTATTTCTACGGGTAGCCTCCAATATAGACTGGAACGCAATAAAACTGCATTCATCATTCCCACTAAAATGATCACTCTAATCAGCTATACTACTACGGTCAATACATTTAGGAGACTCAAATTTATTTTCGAGGTCTCCCCATTCTTTTTCTCACGTTACCCGTTCTCATCTCATTTCAACACACTAGTAGCAATCGTCCATCATTCACGTCTGCGTCTTGGAAGCGGAATGTAGGTTAATATCGGTTGTAGTCACAGAGTGCGGAATGCCGAGGAGAAAAAAGACCCACCTTATTAAATTGCCTTCACTACAGCCACAGAGGACAGCTCGAGCGCGAAGTCGCGCATCTTTTGCAAAGTGCGTCATTGCGAAAAAGGCGGTAGCAAGCGTCCTATGACTCGAGTAGAATGTAAACACATTCTGAAATCGGCAACAGAGAGAGGCAGAGTCACTACATCAAGAGCGGTCCCAGCCCTCGTGTAGTCGGTGCCGGCGGGGTGGGGGTGGCGGCAGGCGGGATCTCGGGCGCTGCGAGTGACAGCGAGGCGGCAAGGGCGTCGTGGGCGGCGTGGGCGGAGTGGGCGGAGTGGGCGGAGTGGGCGGCGAGGGTGGCGGCGTGCGGGGGCGGAGCGGCGGCCACTTGTTGATAACAGCCGGGGCCAGGGCTCTCCGTGCCGACGTCGGCGGCGGTGGCGGCAGGAGACTCGTTCCCTATCGATTGGCAGGGCGCCCGCCAGGTTCGCCGTTTTCGCCGGCGACGTTCCGTATCGGCACTGCGCATCCTCCACCTCCGCCTCCTCGTGCCCCCCCCCACACCGCCTTCTCTCTCCGTTCATGCATGCGTAATTGGAGGTGCCCCGGGCCCCGCTGCGTTGCGCCGCACCTCCGCGCTGATTCGATAGCGCGCGGGTGGGTCGGTCCCTTGCCCGCCGCCGAGAGGTAATGCAATTTTGAACCGCGTGCCTCCAGGCGCAGCGCTGCACACCGAAGCAGTGACCGACTGGGGTGGCACAGGGCGTCGTCTAATGTCACTGCAGGTCAGTCCGTAAGGGCCTAGGGTTTCAGTCCCGACGATGGCAAGATTAACTACGTCGAAGTCAGCCGTTGACTAGTAGCAGCTGACAGTTCTGATCGCCAGTTTTCCTTGTTTTTTCCCCTTTCAATACCAGACAAATGCCGGAGCAGTACCTAAACAAACTACCATGGACAGCGCGCGATCTTTCCTTCCTCTTCCTTGCCAAATCTTCTCTCCTTAATTACATTACAGGCACTTCATTACCACGCACGTCGGGAGAGCAGTCAGGAGGTTCCAGTTTGTCCCGTCTGATGCGGTACCACGCTGGTGGGAGAAACCTGGTAGGGGAAACTCCCACAAGTCATCGTGTAGATTGGCGCCCCATCTCGCCATCTAGCAGGAGAAGATTTCAGCCAACTGCCGCGATAAACATTCGCTACACTTGCGGGACTAATGACATCAGTTGATATACATGGAAACACTAATCAATCAATCGAAAATTAAAAAATAAAAAAATGCCTATGCGTACCCCCTATTTTTCTGAAAAGAATAGTACCTAATGATTTTGCCGAATGATATTCCAGTACAGGATATGATCATATCATCATCTAGAAAAGATCAAGCCATGCCTCTGTAACTACGGCTTCCCATTCTCTGCACTTTTTCCAAATCCATGTAGAACCTTGCAGAATGTAAAGCAATTTTAAACGCTTCTCTCTGACTAGCTACATTAGCCCATATTAGCGTGGCGTGACGGTGTGGGTACGAAGTGGTAGATAGTACAAACTTTCACTTTAAAATGTTGCAGTAATGTAATTAGCACTTCATATTGTTTTTATAACATCCTAAAAGGTTTCAGAATTTCACGGGTCACTATTGAGAAAAAAGTAATTATTTTTTAAAACTATACAATGATGTAATGAAAATTTAAAAAAATTATTCAAGCATTTAAGGGTTAGCAGCGTCCGTTGAGAATCCAGTCAAATCGACCGTTGCAACCTCCTGCCATGATTATCAGCGTACGAAACGGAAGTAACACAGCGCTGATATATTATTTTACATACCATCAATATGATGTGCAAATGAACTTTGAAACGTGCAAATAAATGCTGGTTCAGCAAGTTTGAAGATGTAAGCATGCGACGATAATCCAATATAGCCGGTTAAACTGAGATGAGAACCACAGAGCTTTTTCGTTAGCTATCTCAATGGCATTTGGAATTGAACTTTTGTAATTTTCTGAAAATTGTAGTTGCTCGCGTCTCGTTAATTCAATCAGTTTTACTATTGTTGGCATTAATACGTTTATTATTTTTTCATATTATATATGTACGTATGTTGTGTTGAAAAGGAACACATAATTTGATGGAAAAGTTTTCTCTCTGCCCGCCTCGTATTCGGACGGTAAAACGGACAGGAGGATTTTGTGTCACATCTCGGCGAGATACCGCAGTAGTTGCTAAATGTACGCGCGATATGCCTGCCTCAGTGCATTGTGTTCGTAATGAGAACGGAAGAATTTCCAGCTGCTATTTTGTGATGATCCTTGTCGTATTTGTCCTCAGTTTGGAATGACAAAGGTCAACCTGCAAATTCTCTCTACATTTCTCGCGTGCTTCAGATTTTCCGACTGCGGTAATGCCATGAAGCTAATTAGCACGCTACAATACCGCCTGATATTAACAGTCAACGTAGCTACTATGTAACGCTAAAGTTGTGGATTACAAAAGAAAGCCTGAAATAAAAAAGTACCCCCGTGGTGCTGATGTAATTATTCGGTGGTTTTCGAGTACTCAACGTGAACAAAATAATCCTGCGTGATTGATTATTTGATTAGTAGTGATATTGGGCGAGACAACGGCTAAGGGCACTAGTCCAGTAAGTGTAGTGCATTTTTTGCTCGGGCAATGGTGGTGATATTGTTCTGCTGGATGGCGAGATCAGGCGCTGACCTACTGTCGGCTAGCGAGGTTTTCCTTCACCAGGTATCTCCCATCAGCGGGGAACCCCCCAGCCGGAACAAGCTCTAAGCTTCCGACAGGTCTCCCGGCCTGTGTGGTACTGTAGTGCATATGCGTGTGTGTAACGGATCGGATAGGACGACGAATAGAATGGAAAGATTGCGCGCGGTCGGAGGCCTGTTTGATAGGGTACTGCTCCAGAATTCACCTGGTATTGATCGAAGAAACCACGGAAAACTACTGATCAGAGCAGCTGCAAGCTATAATTCTTCTTCAGACAGCGACAGAATTCCACCTAGATATCTGGCTAGTGTCATCCTGAGGTTTACTAATGATTCATTGTACAAGTACTAAGTGAGCCCTTGTTAGAATATAATTAGTCAAATTCCTTTGTTTCTTTCAGAATGTCTCGGTTGTGTGCTTTTATTGTCAATAAATAAATAATGAAATTTACTTTTCATTACTACTTGAACATTACAGTATACGTATCCGCGCATGCCTCACCCCCGACGGGTGTGGTAATAGGAAAACAAAATCCATCATTACAGCCCCAATTCACCTAAAAGCTTGCCACCATTGCGCCTCACAGGAAGTTAATGAAATTTCGAAACGTTTTGTTCTCAACGCTGCGTTGCGGCCTGTTGGAATTCACAGCGGCTGCCCCAAATAGAACGCTTTGCTCCCACGCACGAAATGCCTGCGTAGATGAATTGCGCTCTGAACGGGAACGTCATAATCGGCACCCCAGTGTTTCTGGCGTTTCGTACTACTGCGCAAATTGCACCAAATATGTAAAGCCGTCTCTACTCATTGGAGTTTTGGTACGTAGCGAGAAACGCGTCTGCCCTCTTATACCAAGTAGTCGAGGCGAGTCGAGGCTTGGCGTATGTTTACTTGCTTTTATATTTGTATGTACAGAAGATAGGTACGCTGCAGGTAGAGTGTGCACTGAGTTCGACCTTTAGCAAGTAGCAAGCCCTACTTGAGATTCGGTGGCCCTCATTTTTTAAGATTTTCTCAGTTAGCACAATTATTGTTTAATATTACATGTCTATTGATTTATTATCTAAAAATACAATTAAATTAATAACTTGCACTGCAGTTGAAAAAATCGAGTGGTCCCCTGTAATTGCTGTCTATTTTGGAGAGTATCATTAAGAATATGTGAATACTATTTTTTTTCGTGTGGCGTGCATGGGATGTCTGTCAAGGATGAATCCGTTAAGATTTGGAATATGCATTTTGTAAGAGGTAGAGAAGTTGAGTAAATTTGCATGCAAGAGTCAGTAATTCCTGTACCAAGAATATCTGTACGTTTGAGTCGATCATAAAGGTAATATTTAGGTTCAGTTGTGGAAATTATGTTTAAAATGTATTGATCTATCATTTGTTTAAGTAGTTTTTCATTGCGATTATCTACTTGGCAAACTCCAATTACGGCCTCCATATATTTCCCAGTTACATTGAATTTATCTCAACAACTTTATTCACATCAAATATTTTGGTTGTAGGAGGTTATACAAGCAGATATTATGTTCCAATTATGATTGATAATGTGTAGTCTAATTGCTATGGCTTGCAAGTCTGGAGATTCGAGGACATGAATCTTGTGTAGTTCAATTTTGGCCATAGGTCCGGAATGTATACTTTATTTCTTATTTTAAGGCGAGTTTCAGAAATATTTTGTAGGGATGATTTCAGGTATTTTTTTGCAGGAAATTTGGTAGGTCACTTTAAACTTGCTCGTCTTATGAGGTACTTAGTAAGAAGAGAAAGTTTTGTAATCGCGCGCCGGAAAACTGCGAATTTTCGGCAGCAAAAACTCTTATTGCCGGGATGTGATAACGACAAGTTGGATAAATCCTGTTGCTAAATTTAGAAAAAAAATTCTAACTCGTGGTGAAGCCAGAATCCATGCTTTGTGCATTTTTCATATCGAAATATTGATTGACATCAAAACTTATGTCTGTCTGTCAGTCTGTAGTCAAAGCTAGGGCCTCAACTGTTCAGCCGATTTTCTTCTAAAATGATATTCCCCAATCAATCTGAATGAGTTAGGAGTTTCAAACAAATATTTTCATTTTTTTAAATAGTTGGTGCTATTTTCATTCAGTTACGAATTTTAATGAATGTATTTTTTATGAAGGTTTAAGGGCATGCACTGCCATTATTTTTGCTTATAAATGACGATAGTAACTTTTGAATTGCGCAAGTTTTCCGTACATTATGTATTGATGACCCCATTGAAAGGGGATTGTCTGAAAGGACTTGAGGATGGTGGGTGTTGTTTCGTTGCTTTGAGGGCATATTTTGTGTTATTGTTTTGTGTATAATTTTGTATTGATTTTGTCATAATCCATTTTGTTTTTTCTTCTAAATTAACGAAAATAGTAGTTTGGTTATTACGAAGGAATGTTACAGGATACTGTTTTTCTGAACAGTTAGCGCAGTTAATAATATGATTACAATTGTTTTTGAGAGTCAAAAACCTAAACATCATGGTCGCTCAGTTGATTGCCGAGTATGAGGACCCACCTTCATATGATCATTATAAGCCACTATTTTGGAATGTTCTATAGCGTGATAAAATTGAAGCGGTAAGCACAGATTGAATTACTTGGAACCACTGAAGAAGAGGGTTTCCGAGGCTTATGTGGAATTGAAAAGATTGGCTGAAGAGCGAATATATAAGAGAACTACTAACAACCAACCTAAGAAGAATCTATTATCAAAATATATTTACAAATAAAAACAATAATATCTTCACAAATATCAGAACGTAAGGAGTTATTTCAAACTGACCTACCTCAGCATTTCATAGCGATGGGTAGGATCATGAAAAAGGACCATGAAAAAAGTGCAATATGAAGCACATTGAACTACAGAGCAGTACACAAGGATGTGCCTACTCTACAAAAACTTATAGTAAAATCCCGACTATTGACAGTAGAACTCAGAGAATTAACTCCCGTTTCTGTCTCGGCAGTAAATTTGCTTTTCTTCAACCATAATTTATTATGTGGTTTTGGATCAATAAACAGACGTTTTGGTCAATTTGGATTTGCAATATACTTTTGGCACAGAAACACTCAGCATTACTGCCTTAAGTGAGTCAGGACATCGACTGGTGTCACTGCCCCGGAAGTGCCTCTGACCGAAACGTCCTGAGACTCGAGTTCCGCCGATAGTAGGATTTTCAACACTAGCTTGTTAGCTTAGAACTAGACCTTAGGAAGACGTACACGTCGGTGCCATGTCTCACCACCCAGCGGGGGAAGAACACCGCCACCTCCCGTGATAAAACGATGCGCTACATTTACGGGATTAATGACCGTATCAGTTGACGCGCCCAGAAACTCTAAATAATTTGTCAATCAATCAACCCAGCATTACTTTAACAACCTCGATGCAATGCTGCAACAGGTAATGGAATTTTAAACGGCGTTTATCTCAGCGCAGCGCTGTGCCCTTGTGAGACGTGGGAGGTCGTTGCTAAATCGACCGTCGCCACGCACGAGATGCCGGCGGTCATGCATTTAGAAAACCTTGATAAATTGTGTTCGAAGCGAGAATGGCGCGAACTGTACACAGCGGTCTGCGATGATCGCTGCCACCATTAGCCAATAGCGATTTATTATTGTTATTATTATTATTATTATTATTATTATTATTAACAGACATTAACAACCCACGAAGCAAGGGCGTCCTGGTAGGCACGATAGCTTGCACTGAAAAAAGCTTTTCGAGCTTTTCGTATTGTGGCTATTAGCGTATTATGGTGATTGACTTATAGCAATTTGTGGCGGTTCATGAATAGTAAAGTATATTTAATAAAATAATATAATTTAATAAAATTATCAGAACGGCCAGAAAGTTATTTTGGATCCGATATTGGTTCTTCTTTCACTTGCAAGAGCACGATCTTATAAACTGCAAATAAATTCACCTCCGAATGGCGGAATGATGTAACTTCTTCTTGTTTCACATCCGTAACGGGACGTTTGTACTATGCACAGAGAATTGTCTCGTGGTATGCAACTGAATTATGAATGATGATTACACGTAACACGCGATGATTTGCTTTTATTGATGACATCCTTTATTGAGTTATTGATGACTAACTTTTATTTATTAGAAGGTGAAAACAGTCATGACTTCATCAAGAGTCGCAATGTAGAAGTAGATAGATGATGACTGGGTTAATGACGTTGAAAATAATACGAATGTTTCTTTCGGCTCCTTAGTCATGAATAAAACGATGGATATACATAATTATAGTTCAGTTGTAATACAAAAACAACACATAAAACGCTTATCAACGATAGTGCGCGAAATTCTGTCTGCATTGTTAGGAATTCTTTTATAAGCTTCATTTTAGATCGTGATTTGATGTAATTCTTTTTGCACTTTTTCTTCAATAAAATAAAAACGTTTTTTACATGTTTCGTTATTATATTCATTCATTTGTTGTAATTAGTTTCACGACAATAAACTCTTTGCAATATATTCCTCATAATATAAAATATAGAGTTTTTGAACCGAGAATATGATGAATGCGTTTATGAGACCAGAACATACTTCTCATGTACCGTACCGCTCCGGAAACTGTTTTTGAAAGGTTTTGCAACTCGTTTAGCCGATTAGGACTAATAACACATTTATCTATATAGAATATTCTTACTCTCTAGATTTTTTCACATCGTGATTGTGGCTTTAAAGGCAGTATTGTTTTCTATCCATCAGAAAATCTAAAATAGATTTAACTTTTTAGTGAGTTAAGAGTGCGTCCATATTAGTTTGTAGTATTTTGTATTCTTTGCCAGAACTCTACCAACACATTGAAACCCTTACCGCCACCTCACAGAGAAGTACGAGAAATGCAATTTTCAACCGCGATTATATCGGCGCAGCCCAAAGGCCCGAGGCAAAACAGAGAGGTCGTTGCGAAATCGACCGTTCTCGCGAGGAAGATGCCCGAGGCCATATTTAAGCCCGGAACCTGTTAATTGGGTTTGCAAGAGAATCCAGTGAGTCGCACGCTGTTATTTCCTGAAGTCTTCTATTCAATTTGTTCACAAACGGTGTATTATGTAAACAATATCTTCCGTTGGAATTACAATATCAATACTGATTCAAGAGACGAAAGGTTAAAGCAATATATTTTTTCCATGGGAGAGTAAGAAATACCTTTTTAATTTTGTTGAAGGAATATGTTCGTCGTTTATTTTTGTGACGACACAAAGGATATCTCCTAATCTTATGCGTCATTTAAGTCAACTTGGTTCCAGGACCAGCTCATTTCAATTCCATTTCCAATTGGGCCCAAGTATGTTAACTAACGGTAGGGAGTAGAAATATGCTTTAGTAACAAAATGTTGTTTACTAAAAAATGCTTTATTAAAAAATGCCAAATGTCAGGAAAACGTCTGTCTGTCCGTTTTGAAAAAGAAACACTTTTTCGGTATCAGGGGATCCCAAAACGTGTATTTCCGTTGAAATATCGAAATTGATTATATAAGTATACTCCCTATATACGTATGTATACAGAGAAGTAAAAACAGAATGTTCTCTAATCAAGGAGTCATTCCTTTTTTTGGGGGCTCCGTTCTCTGGTAATACTAACTTGAGAAAAAGGGGAATCCTCCGTTGTGCTACAACGGGAGCAGTGGACTAAGGGAGGCAGAGCCCTGCCTTTTTCGAAAGAGGAGGGAATCTCAGTAAATGTAATGAAACAATTTCCCGTAGGGAGTAAACTCTAAAGAAATCCCTTTCTATAGAGGTCGGGGTTTGAACATGTGGGTTAGCAGCGCTTGCCATAAAAGTCCTAAAAGCCAAATCTCTAAATATTTCTGCTGCTGGTTACGAGCTACGAATACACACTGCGACAGTCAATATTGTCGGTGGAATTCGGTAGAGTGTGATATTGATTTTCAAACGTATACGCCATGGTGTCACCAATAGAAACGATATTTACCACCTTCGACATAAGTTATGAAATGACTCTCATATTTGCGTACCATATATACGAAGAAATGCCATGCAAACCTGTCACTTCGTATCGTTTTGTACTTCATATTCAGTGATAACGAAATTTTAAAACTTGTTTCTTCGTGGGAGGGTGCATGCGAGGTTGATGGCATAACGTGAGAACATGTATCCAGCAGTGTGGTCTCTAAAAGGTGAATTGAAAACCCCAATGTCATTAGAGAAACGGGGTTGGGGTAAATTTGAGAGCAGTGCAACCCTTCCGTAAATTTCTGCACATTTCAAAGCTGGAACCTCAACACGTGTCAGCGTGCGAACCATTCAACGAGACATATTCAATATGGGGTTTAGGAGCTGAAGGCTTAGTCGTGTACCCTTGATGACTGCACTACACAAATCTTTACGCCCCACGTGGTCCCGTCAACACCGACATTGGTGATGACTGGAAACAGGTTACCGGGTTTGACGAGTTCCGTTTCACATTGTTTCACGAGGATAGACGTGTACGAGTATGGCAACAACTCGTTCGAGTATGGAATTCATGGACCCTGCATGTCAACAGCGGACAGTTGAAGCTGTTGGAGGCTCTGTGAGTGTATGGGGCTGTGCAGTGGGAGTGATATGGGTCCCATGATGAGAGTAGATACGACTCTGACAGGTGACACGTACGTAAGCATCATGTCTGATCATCTGCACCCATTCGGGTTCATTGTGCATACCGACGGACTGGGGCAATTTCAACAGCACAATGCGATAGCCCACACGTTCCGAATTACTACAGAGTGGCTCCAGAAACACTGTCCTACATTTAAACACTTTCAGTGGCCACCAAAATACCCAGACATGAACATTATTGAGTATATCTGGGGTGTCCTGCAACGAGCTGTTCAGAAGAGATCTCCACCCCTGCGTACTCTAACGATTTTATGGACAGCCCTGCAGGATTCATGGTGTCAATTACCTCCAGAACTTTAGACATTAGTTGAGTCCATGCCACGTCGTATTGCAGCACTTTTGCATGTTCGCGGGGGCCCTACACGATATTAGACAGATTACCAGTTGTTTTTTTTTGGCTCTTCAGTGTATTAGTGTCAGGTTTCGTCACATCGCGGTCAGTCAGTGCCTTTTATCTCTTCGATCAGTGGCTCGGCGTTGTTAGTAACCGGAGTCCTAAGTCGTTAACCCGACTAGAAATCTGCGGACACTCGAATTGCTTAAATTCTATGATTTAATGGAGCGTAATTAAGCAATGCAACTAGCGACGTCGGATATATATCCCCCTTTCGGCGGAAGGCGACTGGCAAAGGGAAATTATTTACTACAATTATGTATAAATTTGTTTTACTATTTCCATCGCTCGACACTAGGAAAGGAACTGTTCTTCAACACAAGCTCTTCTCTTGGAACTTTTTTATCTTCAAATCGAATGAGCATGCATCATTACCAATTAATTTTGCCACCCATTTTCGCTTCCTGTGTCCGCAACAATACCAATCTGCGATACATTTATAAGTCACTTGGATTGCTGCAGGTAGAGGGAATATAGAATACCATTTACATACAAATTATGGAAGTATTTAATTGTCCAACCGTTAAGCGAAAGTTTATTTCCATGCTGCACGTCATGGATATCCCACTCTCCGATTGTGGGCTTTCCACTCTCCGAAAATCTATCCATGTCGAACCTAAATGTATGCCAAGCTTTAGAGGTTGGATGGCTTCTCATGCAATTTGGTATTTTGTCTGGAACGCTTGTAATTGCATAGATTACGCGAATGTAATTGTAAAGCCCGTACGTTGTAGTGATTTTTCTTTTTATTGAAAATGATCTCTTCCGATAAAATAGAAAGATTTGACAAAATAATACATATATTTTTAAAAACGTCGGATATATTTTATGATGTTATTGATAAAAAATTATTTATTAGAAAGTATGTTTCTCATAGTCATTTCTTTATGAGAAAGCTCACGTTTAATATATTTTATTCACAATAATCCTTAAATGGCGTGTTTGGAATATCTTCTAGAGACTGAACTAACTATATATTGCCCATCTGCGCGGTCTAGATTTATTCACATATGTAAGTGGTTTAATTTATTTGATCCAAGGTCTTATTGTGTCGACCGAATTTGCTGGAAACCGCGTATATGTAGGGCTCACTCCCTGCTACGCACATAATGCTGTGCCCATTACCGAAAGCTCGTAAATATTTGGACTTCTGTCCAAACTAGAAAATACCATCAAATACTCGATGCGTAACACGGTTTTGGGGATTTGCGATGTTGTTCTCTCTAGCAAAGTTGTGATTGTTAATTATCTTTTGTGTTGCTTGCGTATAAATTACAGCTCATCCTTCAACAAAATTATGTTTTAAATATTAAGAAAAAACATAATATAATGGTTTTATTAATAGTTATTGATGAGTTGTTTACGTTCATTAATAATTATTTGCCAAAGAACATTGATGCTACCTAAGTATCTTTGCTCACATAAACCCAAGTCCCCAAACGCCGACCGTACATACATTTACAGCTTAATTCTAACCACTGAACATTATTAAACCACACCGCTACAACTTTTTAAAAAGCTTCATTGGCCTCAATATTCCTTTGGAGAGTACTACAATACAAACTGATGTATAATATTGAAACCAAGAAACGAACAAATGCCATCACATAATAGGGAATTAAGAATCCACTCTTATTTCGACATTTGTTACGTCATTTTTGTTCTTTATCAATATTCTGCTACTTACAAAAATTGAGTTATCTGTTTTATTTTACACCAATAATTAATAAGTAAGTATTAAGAAACGTTACATAACACTGTAAAGAAAAAGAAAAACGTAAAGTTGTCTAATGTGTTTCATATAATATTGTGGATTGGTCTCTCAAGAAAAATCGAGTTAATGAAATGTGACAGGCACTAAAAACGTTTGATATGTATTGTAACAAAACGTTGTTGTTACTAATGCGAAGAAGTACGTGCGGTTGTAGCAACACTGTTTGCACTAAAAAGGAACCTTTTAACAGTTTCAGGTCGACATTTTGTATGATTATTTTTCTATTGAATGATATTTACTATTTATATGTGCTATGGGAAAATTAGCTCTCGTAGCGCACTCAATGTTTCTGAAAATAACTACAATAATAATAATAATAATAATAATAATAATAATAATAATAATAATAATAATAATAATAATAATTTAGTCAGTTTTTTCGCTGTTATTTTCGCTAAATGCCACGCACAACCCTTGCATGAGCAAACGACTCACGTAGTGCTGCTTTTCATCGCTAGGATCTCTTCCCGGTTATGTCCGATACATCGCAGAGCAAAAAAACTGTAGTTCATTTCGAGAAACATTGTGCCCCGGTATACTCAATTCTTTTATTTCGTTTATTAGTCAGTTACTAGAGATTAATCACAATTAGTACTAAAATGGATTATTTTATACGATTAATAAACACAATTAAATTGATTATATTTAGGCCGATTAATCTGACTATCAATTAAATTTTGCGATTATACAGCTCGAACATTTCGATTAAATTTATATTTTCAATTTCTAATGTATTTAGATTTATTTTAAAACTGCTGCCATTTTGGCACAAATCGAGTCTCATCGTTCTCATTGACGGCTTATTCGGCAAGGCGACTTTGAGCCACCCTGAAGGCTGAGCCACCCTGATTGATTATAATAATTTCAAATAAACCATTCATTGGCTTCCAAATCTCTCAGAATCGTTTCGTTAAACAAAACAAAAACAGCCATAGTTGTTGTTTTTTTTTGTTTTCAAGCTAATTTACTAGATGACTCTAGCATGGATACTAATCCAAGAGACTGTTAACTGAAGTGTAGTACAAACGTATTCAAGTGAACCATCCTTCATTGTGGTGCCTGTGCCAAAAATAATAGAAGGTTGGCAATGTTAATTATATTTGCATGCCGCCGGCACAATTTGGCATCCCATACTGTTTCTGTCTCTCAATGTCGAAGAACGAATGCCCGTCAACATAGGCGCTACGCCGCGCGGCATTGCGGGCTTTTCAAGGGTGTGGTCACGTGTTTCGCTGCCCTGAATAGGCACTCGTACCCGCCGTTGCACTTGCTCCTTCGGCGGACATTCGCTCCCAAGAGGCACGCCAGCACAAACCCCGTGGGAACGACGATTTTCGTCGTGAAATGTGTGGAATTTCGGTATTTTGTCAGTGACTCCCAGTCCGTGACGGCAGCTATTATTTCACAGCACACAGCAATAGTGAATCCCTTTATATAGAAATAAAATGAGACCGGCGCCAGCTGAAAGGTCCCTTGAAAGAACAGAGAATCAAGATCAATGATTAGGAAATTGTAAACTCCGAAGAAGAAAAAAATGTACTCCAATAAAAAAATATTTGAAGAATCGTATCATATTCATTTACCTTGCCGAAACGTTTTTTTCTCTGCATTGTGACCGAATTCAGTGCACGTTTTTGCGGGTTGAAGTCGTGTAGATTATAGCTGGTATTAAGACAAATAACAATGATATCCCTACTCACTAACTGGGAAAAAACCAACATGCCTCAAAAACTGAAAATGACCATGCATTACCAACTTATTTATTTTGCAGTATGCGTACGATTAAAACTCATGTCCAAATTTGTTTTAAAGATAATTATAATATATACCATTTTATTTTATTTTTTTGTAAATATAATTACTTTAATCATCATATTGAATTCTGATTTTCTAATTATCACTTAACTACCTCTTCTAACAAATAATAGAAATATGCTATACACTGGATTGATAATGAATTTGAGTCACATACAAAATTGCGTCTTCTCGAATAATGTTTTGTACAGTACTAAATAGTAGGGAACTCGCCTCTTAACGAACGTACTAGGGGGTAATTAGTGGGTAATTTCATCCCTTTAAACTTTTGTCAAAAGAAAAGAAACATCCGGTGAGACATACCTTCATCCTTTAAAACATTAAAAGTTCAGTCAATCGAAGAGGAACCATTTAACAAGTTTTTTGGGAAGATGATATGGAAAATATCCACCACCTTCAGAACTTGAACCTCGGTCATCCTGGACTACGAAGCTTCGGCCATGGCCGCGAAACTGCAAATAATAAAGCACCACATCATAGTATTATTGTAATTTTATATTTTGGGGTCTATTCTAAGCCTCGTTGCCATACATATTAATCGTTATCGGTTTACAAACTCAAATTTCTTCATTTTATATTTTAAACTGAATTTAATGAATATATTTTTATTCATTATTTTCCGACTGAATTTCATACATAGCATACGTATAATATTGATTGTATAATATTCGACTGTAAGAGAAAACAAATTCTACAATAGTACAAAAATGTGGATTTCTACCATGCGTGAAGTTAGTGTTTTCTTGAAACATCTAAAAAAGGGTCGTCGTCACCGTGCGCTAAAGACTTTTTTTCACACTGACGTCACGCGTTTATGGTGCGAAAACGACTTTGCGCTCGGTAGGAAGGGTATAAGGGAAGGAAGAAAATACAGCACACATGGCAAAACTAATTAAATTTCACTATTATTAAACACTTCCACATATCTGTTAACATATAATTAACTCTCAATACGAAATATATAATTAGTAGGTACCTATTAACACATAGTACATTATGAAACTCGAATGAACTCTTATGTTGATATATATCAATTTCTCAACTGATGGTAAGATATTATCATAAATACATGAGGAATGATGTGTAATAAATTAGATATTGCAGGGTTTTGTAGATTCGGACAACTATGGAAAGCCCGCATTGCTTTTAATCATCTTAATTTCAAGAATTATAACCAAGATGTACCAGTTACATAATAGGAACTCATATGGCAAAACAGTCACTATCCTATGTCGCGAACGCACGACCATCTGTTATACTAAAGTTAACGAATGTGAGATTTCTTTCGAACAACGAAGAAGAGAAGAGATGGAACAAATCATGACTCCTAATGTAAGCCTTTTTATAAGATCATAGAAAAAATGTTTATCTTTCGTGAGTGAAATTATTGTTTCTTTCTGAATCTAGATTGAGGGTGCAAAAATAATACCTCTACGCACATAAAATACAAATAATTATTTTGTATGGTTCAGGTGTAGAATAACCTCGGAATAGGCGAAGGGACAAGAACTATTCAAGAAATAACAGCTAAATCAGACTACAAATAAGAACTAAAAAAGACGCGTGATGTACTTCGTTAACCCGAGTTCTCCAGTCTTGTTTATTTCTCGTTAAGCGAATTGTTTGGGCAAGGACAATTGGGTCGAATATTATGCAACGTAGTCTGAATGCAAAAAAACGTATTCGTGCGTGTACCATCAAGGTCTTACATTTCGGTAAGATGAAAAACATTCTCGCCAGTATTGAAACTTTGCGAGTTGTGTCACCAAGGTTCTTGCCTTTGTGGAGGTCCTGGAGTCCGTCTTGATTGAGATACAATTGTGCCATCATATTCATCATCTCCTATATCCTACGTGGATAATAACTTGTAGCGTTTCATGAAAAACTACCGATATCGAAAAAGTGGTCTTGTCTTGCTTCAATACTTTTTCGTACATGTAATATACGCAAAATCCATTTTTAATAGCTCTTGATACAGAAGATGTTTTAGAGGCCGTCAATTAACATGTTTTATACATATGTATTCGCATTTTAAGACAGCGTAACAGTCTTCGATACGGAGAAACTACAAATACAAAAAAGCGAAAGACCATTCTTTTAAAAAAATTAGGTTAAAAATAAATATATGAAAATATATTTTTGTCAACAGCGAGTCTGTTATGTTTTTCGGAGTGTAGATGGATTCTCTTCAAGCATTCTAGGATATAGAGAGATCTTGCTGGTCCTCCAGTGCAAACTTCAGGTAAAGAATAAGAAAAAAAACAAACAAAAAAATTAATGCCTTGACAGCAGGGACAATCTAGAACCAAAATAACATTACATTTTATTAATTTGAGAGCAAGAAGAACAAGGCGCACTCAACGATAACACATGCACAAATTCGTTTTTAATAGTGTTGTCGTTGATTTGTGTTACTACGAATGTTTTGTATATTATTGTTGTTGTTGTTATTATTGTTATTGTTATTATTATTATACTATTATTACCTGTTTTCTTTTCTTTATTTGTAATTTATAAATACAGATACAAATAGTTTGATAATATTGTTACCGAAATTTAGGAGACAGTAGAGCCGGAATTCTGAATCGCCAACAAACCTTCATAAACTAATTACAAATTTGTTCACGATCATTCTGAAAGTAATAGGAAATGATCGGAGAAATCATTATTAAGTAATGACGTGCCGAAAAGTGAAAGGGATGGTAACGTGTCCTTTGACTGTCAATTGAAAACACGCGAACTTATTTTGAGCAACACAAAATGTAGATATTTCGCTCAAGACTTTAATGCCTGCGTACAATGACAGATAAACGATTGACACTCTTAAAGAACACCATCATCTAACTCCGAAGCGTAATATTGTATTTCCGAGGTTTATGCTCAGATAGTAATATATATCCCCATATATCATCAATATTTTGTATATAAAAAATCTTCTAAGAGTTATAAACGTATGTAAAATTATTATCTCTTCCACGATCATTTCAAAATTGCTTATTTTAATTACAGAGCACCCACACATTTTTTCTGCAAACCAATTAATGGACAGGCCTTTCAACTTAAAAAATATTTTGTATATATAAAATATTATTCTTATGAGAATAAAAAATGTATGTAAAATTATTATATATTTTCCATCAGAATTTTATAATTGCTTATTTTAAGCAATTGCATTGCAGAGCACTCATGCTAATTTGTCCGCAAACTTCAATTAACGGACAGACCTTTGAACGTGAAACATTTGAATAAATGAATTTCGCGTTAGCTACGTGTTCAATTACAATTTATTTTCTAGTAACAGAGAATGATTTAAAAGAGGAATATTTACTCCCTGTTTAATTAACTTTGTTTTGTTAGTTGTTCTCTTTCTACTTTGTCACGGAAGTCGTCAAAATAATATTTTTCGTTTAAGAGGAAATATGTAAAGGGGCTCGCCTTTAAAAAGCTTTCAGTAGTTTCACTCATTATACCACTCTTGACATTGACATTTTCTCTAAGGTGGGTAATCTCTCTTGGCCTTTTTGCTTGTATATGGTCATCGTACGTGAAAGTTACCCAAACTAAATCAACTTCATAATACTACTAAGAATTTTGCCTCGTCTATATTTTGTTGAAGTACATTTTTCTTTATTTATTTAACACCAAAAAAACCTGAAAACTCCCTGTGAAATATGGAGAGAAGTACAATTTGGACACGGTTTTTTGATCTGAGGAATCCCTATTATTTTTCCTACAGTTGAATTATGAATAAATAGCAACCGGCACGTATAGCAACATTTAATAACAAGAAATATTTGCATCCGTGAAAAAGAAACTATTAGTAGACTGCAGAAGCGAAATATGCGGTTGAACAAAAAGCACACAAAATTATTTTCCGAAAACGAACATGCACATAGCTCATGAATACCATGAAATATCATCATATAACGCTGCAATAAATTAAATATTATAACCAGAACAGTTTGCACGCATGCTGCAATAACATAGTATAATGTACATGCAGTACAATAGTTCTTTGTATTGCGTAGGTTAGTTCAGTTGGTACGTACAGAATGACATTAACAAAAATTTTTATTTTCATGTAAAATCGATTCTGTTTCATTGTTTTTGGATTTTCTCCAAAAGTTTCTCTTGAAAGTTTCTGAGTATCTTATTAAACCACAGACACTCGCTTAGATTTCACACGGGAAGAGGCTGCATAGTTTTCCTTAAATTTTTCGTACATGGTATATCAATAATACAGATATATAGATTTGTTTTGGTAAACAAACTGCAAATTTGAATTGATAGTACTGTTGACGAAATAACTAACCGTCAACTCCTCTAGGTAAAAGAGAGCTCAAGGAAACAGGCGCAACATTTACTGAAGCTTTTGTTACCACTACTATTAAAATAGCTATATTTTAACTGAACTTTGGAGGCAGATTATTAGTAGAATTGTTAGTACTACGAAATTAGAGTGCAGTGCCGCAAAAATTTACAAGTATAGTCTAATTAACTATATATGTATTGAAAGACCTTGGACTGCAAATAAGAATTTTTCATGGATATGTAATTTTTGGTTTTAAAAAAGAACCATCGAAGTTATAGGGGTATATCGTCGATACTGGGGAGGCGGCTAACGACATGCATATTTGTGTAGCCTTTGCTTCGATTTTTTACTGATGAAATTACATGTCTGTCTGAAGCTTTTATTCGTAAGCACACTTCACATAAAGTATGTACTCATGGTGGGTACATTTACTCTCTGAGCATTGTATCGTGTACGATCTAACAATGATGAGCAATAAAATAATTGTCAAAGAAGGAACAGGAAAATGAGTATGAACATATACGTACATTTTGACCTTCACGAATCGGATTAAATACGTTACAGGTTGAGTCTAAAACTGTCAATGTTTTCGAAGAAATAAATATCAGGTTTCAAATACAAATTATTTTACAACCATTCAATTTTTTGTATAGATTGTAGATAATGTAAAAATGTTACAGGAAACATATGCAAAAGACCTTAAGAATGAGTTGGATAATCTACAGTATGCTAAAGTATATATAAATGTAAATACTCAGAGGGAAATAACTTGAATTCATTTTAAAGATGTATTACAAAGAATTGGGTGTGAATTGTACTAAATCGTTAACCGAAGCTCTCAATATTCTGTTTTAAATTAGACACAATTTTGTTTGGCTCTTGTTGCCAATATCACTCAGTCTATACTACATTACCGTCGTGCGTATATTTAGCTACCCAGGCTCATGCGTCGAGCTATTATGAGCATACTGGCGTTGCCACTGTGGCGCCGGCATCCCCTTTAGGCAAGGGTCTCCAACCGTCCTCGACAGAGGTCCACAATGAACGTACTGCAATCAATAGCGGGGCCGGGAAATTAAATCCAAACAATTCGAGCAATCTACATAGCGAGCATAGACCCTGTCATTGTAATCCAGTTTGCTTCTCTTCAACGTTGGCTGGCTAGATGAAATCTCTTTCGGATTCGGCACGTCGGATGGAATATTCCCTCGCAGTCGTGTATTACTAATAGGCAGTAATTACGCATTTTCCATGCATATATGCTAATAATCTTTAAATGCCTTTATATATTTTTCAATAATCTGTAACCATAATTTCTTCATTGTTTCACGTAGTTGAAAGAAATGGGCGAAACTGAGGCGCAGATTGACGGACAAAATCGCAAACATAAGAAGGAAATTAAAGTGACATTAACGAAAAGAAAAAAACGTCTGAGAGTGCATGAGAGTCTGAGAAAGAATATCTGAGTAATAATGAAGGAGAAGACAAAAGAGAAGATTCAGGTACCTACGCATAATATCAAAATAATGACACTAAATAAAATGAAAAGGAAGAAGAAAGTACAGACTTTCCCGTATAAGTTTTCTATTGCCTTAGGTCTCGGCTAGCTATTCAGACATGCTACATACAGTGGCTCTCAAAATTGACCGTACACTATGTAAGAAAACACAAACTGGCGTAGAAAAACTATTTATTGCTGAATTTTCAGGCATAAAAAATTTAGATATTAATGAAAACATTCTTCATTCGTACATTACAAAAATTATTTGAAATAAGTGAATAGATAATAAATAAAACTTATTCTAAAGCATATACAATTCACCACAAAAATAAATGTACATCGGCAATTTGTCCTCAAGAAAAATGAAAAATAATCAGTCAATATTTTGTGGAACGACCTTTAGCATGAATAATAGCCTCCAGTCTTGTTGGCTTCTTTGCTGGACAATCTTACTAGCTTCCTTGTAAATTCAGGCGCGATTTTCTGCCATTCTTCAGAGAGAACCCTCTTGAGCTCTTGTTTATTTGAAACTTTATGCTTCTGCAAACGTTTTTCTAATTCCCATCACAAGTTGTCAATGGGGTTGAGATCGGGTGATTGTGGCGGCGTTTTCAAGGCGCTTTGGAACATTATATAGCAACCATAACTTCATAATATGTGCTGTGTGGATGGGCACGTTGTCCTGCTGAAAATAATATGTCGGTCCCAGTCCAAGATTCGGTGCACTTTGTTTGACATTACTTTTTACAAAATTGATAAATATTCAAATTTGTCAACTGTGGAATCAATAAAATGGAGATTCCCTATTTCTGATGCAGACATACAGCCCCATACCATTTAGGAGCCCCCGCCGTGCTTTACAGTAGCACGCAGTTTTTTTTCTTCTAAGGCTGCGTTAACCTTCCTCCAAACGTACTGTTGCCCGTCTGAACGAAATATCTTGAATTTACTTTCATCGCTGAAAATCAGTTTCCCAGAACTCGGAAGGATGGTTTCTGTAATATTTCGCGAACTGCAGTCTGTTGCGCAGATTGGGCTTACTAATCCAAGTCTTCTCTGCTACTCTCCCGTTGTAAACTGCGTCTCGTAGTGTCCTTCGGACAGTTTCCATGGATACAGTTCTCCCTGCTGTTGAAACCACCCACGGAGTCATTTTAACAACACTTTGGCGAGGATTCCTTCTGATGTGATTTCAAACCGTCCTTCTGATGGTGTACGTTCATTTTTGTGCAACACTTATTAGTAGGTAATACACAAAATATTTAATTTTACATCTAATAAAGCAACTTTATCTTTTCAAATTGCACTGTACTTTTCAGAAAACCTCAAATATCAAGATTATATACTTTATATCGTGAAATATTCATATGGCAAGAATTCATGGTAACACTAAAGATGTACAGTAAAGGTGTACGTTCAATTCTGAGAACCACTGTACTCTTTCCAGCTGCCATCTATCGCCGCCCAATGTACATATTTTTGAAATTTTTAAAATATTTCGGTTTTCTAAAAATAGAACCGAAATATCATTATAAGAATATTCAAGAACAGTAAAACTTCTTCGTCTATTGCTATTTTCTTTTTGGAGCCGTTTTTAAGAAAATAGCTTTTAGCGTCACTGTAAGTTCGAAATTTCATGCTCTTATTCACAGACAATTTTTGAGTTTTCGTAATACTTCATCATACATTACTCATTAAAAGTCATTTGAAGCACTGTAACTCACAAATGAAATTTGTTTACAAAGTGCTGGACATGTGCATATTAACGGATGAGAAGTCTATAAAAAATACATTTGTGCAATTTTTGAAAAAAAAAAAATTTAAAAATGAACTTCACGTCATGTTAAAGAGTGCAATTTGCACTATCCGTTCGTATCGTTTTTGATAAAAAGGTTTTTGAGCGATTCTGAAAATGCGGAATGTTGAACTAGTTTCAACAGAAAACTGTTGAGTTTTCCAGAAACTGTATTTGTCATCTTTTAAAGCACATGTACTCATAAATGTAATAATGTAAACAAATCGTCGCTAATGTAAATATTAACGACGTGAGCGCGAAGTCAGAAAAATTTAATTTAAGAATAAAATAGAACATTATGCCATATTTTAGAGCGCATTTAGCACTATCCCTACCAAAAGTTTAAAGAAATTTTTGGAGCCATTTTTGAGGAAATTTTAAAAATGTTTGGGGGCTGTATGTATAGTACCTTCAAATTTTCAAGATCTTTTAAAAACCGCAGAGCCTGAAGTCGACCCAGATCGACCTTGGAATATCCATTTTGGGAGAAATGGGGACGGACGGACAGACGGATAGATGGACACACGAACGTTTTGGAAAAAAATACTATTTCGGTATCAGGGAACCCCAAAACATGTATTACCGCTGAAATCTCGAAATCTATTTTCTGCATCATTACATAACTTTTCTTACACTTCGTACATTATTCCGTATATTCGTATGTATACGGGAAAGTAAAAAGAGACAATTAAAGAAGGAACAAATGGTCGAGATACAAGAACGGCGAAAAGAATAGGACGCAAAGAAATCGAAAAGGAATTGCCGTTTTGCCGCCCGTTGCCGAAGAGTGCCGAGGCGTGTCCCCCATGGAGCGTATGGCGATGGGGGCGCCTCGTGCGCAACGCGTGGCCAGGGCGCGGCGGGGGATGGCTCGGACCAACGTCGGGCAGGTCGCAAAGCAGGGCAGGCGGCGGCCGCCCGAACAAAACGGGAAGTTGCCGCCGGCAGCCTGAATCATTCATGGCGGCCTGGGGCAAGTTTACAGCCGCCCTCGCCCGTCGCCCTCGTCACGGTCCCTCGTGCACACCCACTTGCGCCGCCGCTTGCTCCTCTGCCAGCTCCTCAACCTGCTCCCCCTCCACCCCCAACTGCTCGCACGCCAGATAAACCCACCCGCTCCCCTACCAGCTTTCCACGCCCGTAATCCCGCCTGCTTCTAAGTCTACTTCCCCGCCTACTGTTCGCCTGATGCTCGTCTGTTGTCCGCATGCTGACCTCCCGCTTGTTTCTCCGTTTGCCCTATACCTTCCTCGCTAACCCTACTATTTGCTTTCCCACTTGCCTCATCGCTTGCACTTTCGTTTGCTGTCCCGTTTGCCTTCTCGCGTGCCTTAGAAGCTACGTCGGGTTTTTGCCGGTCGCTCCCGGCGTCCGGAAAGGTAGACGCGGATCCAAAGGTACGACTCATGTAATGCGAACGATCGCTTCTCCAACATTTTGGGAAACGTCAGAGGATTAGGACATACACAAAAACTCCTCGGGCCTAAGGCCCTCGGGCATTTTGTCGCCGCTCGTTCATTATAACCCTTATAACGCCCTTGGTTCATAAATAACAATTTAATTTTTACTCATATTCCGTCCTCATTGACAATGCATTCAAGGGAGCTATGTCGCACAGGAATGCTCTGAAATAAAATAGAGGTTGTTGTGGGTGATCATTATGCAATTTATACGAGTTTGTGCTCTTAGAAATGAGTTCAATAATTTACACTTAGGGCAAACCTATTTTAATTATAACCAGTGGGATAATATATGGGAAGTTATTATTTTTTCATACAAAAGTTAAGAGAAATATTTCATTTACAAGTGTTCGTTGCATACTTCTTATCCACATGATTTGACATATAACAGACAAAAAGGTTCTAATTAGAGTAAGTTCTGAAAATTCCAACTTCGTTCCTTTGTCTTCACAGCACATGATTTTAGAATTCCAGAAATATTTCTTAGGTCTGCAAAATGCGTTTGTCGAATCCAAACTTGCTAGAAAAATAGCTTGGTCGTAAATTATTATGCTCATTTCTTCGCCGCAGTACATGCTAAAGAGATATTTTTAGCTGCTCCAACTTTAGAGCAGCAATAAAAAGTATTTTAAAACATCTTAGAAATTTCACATACTTTCGGGGGAATAGTTTTTCTAAAAACATGGATATAAAGGGACTGTACGGTAAGTTAGTTTTGATATGAAAGATCTCAAGGAAATCTTGTGGTTCTTTCGTCATTAGCAGCTGTTTTCTCCTTATAATTTCCCCTGTCGTTTAGTAACACCCCTGCTTGTGAATAAAGCACTGGGGTCTCACCGCTGAGCCCTTGTTTCTATGTATTGTCGCCTTTTAATGTATACGCGATTTATGCCACTTTGTAACATTACTCAAAAGCAATCTGTCAATCGAGACATCGAAAGTAAAAAATGTTTTCAATTTCTGAATTATATTTTAACTTAAACAATAAAATATATTTTTATGAAATTATATTTGATCTGATTACATACGTTTTATTACAGTCAAAATGTTGTTCTCATTTTCTATCTTTTGTAAATAAAAAACACATATCGAAAAAGAAAGCTGTACAGATTTTCATTGTTTGATACTTATGAGACTTCCATTGAAAAATTCTTGTTAACTTTCCAGTAAAATACTATCCATTCTTCTGAGATTGTTAAAGTCCGTCCATTTTGTCCTCACCCATTCCCGTATCCTAAAACGCTGAACAAGAACCAAGCGAACGATATGGAGTCAGGGGGAGGGGGCCTATACCGTGTCATAATCGTAAAAGCGAGAGCAGCCGCTCCCATCCTCACATCATCTAACCGCCCCAAGCCATTCCCTATGAGTAGCGAATCGCAGTATACGCGCCACGATAAACGTACGGCTCGACGGAGCGCCGCTATCGGCAATCGACCGTAACAACCTCCTCTTCCCCGATCGGCCGGGCGCTCGTCAGCCCTGGGCAAGCCATCAGTCATCTGCGAGCGAGCGAGAGCCAATCAATTGGAGCTAACCGCCAGGCATTCGTAGCGGAAGCACTCACGGAAAACCGAGGGGCCCCCACGTGTTGGACACGGCCCGCGGAACACATGTTATTCGACGACATTAGATTCGTTCAGTGCCGCAACCCACGGAACGTTGTGTAAATCAACGAATGAAGTAGCCACGTGTGTATTCAAGTCAGTGTTGTTTAGTCGCAGAAGAATTTTATAAATGGGTTTCTTCTTGCCACTGTAGCTATGGAGATTTGTTGATTCATTCGTTACGTGGCCGAGACGGCAATTTGTTAAATAAATATAGTTGCCGTAAATGCTTCCTTTCCGTGGGTAATTTTAAATTCTTTCAATCTTTACCGTTTATTCAAAAAGTAAAACAAGAAATGTATATCTTTTTGAATCATTTTTATAATAATTAATCAACGAAATAAAAAGAGCTAATTTTATTTCTTATTGAGAATGGAGGATCTTTTTAATTATATTGCGGTGCCTTTCTATTTTGCCGTCATAACATTACCATATAGGCCTCTACTATGTATACTTGTCCATGTTTCGTCCCATTAGTCAAGTTGTGTTTTACTATCCTTCGCTGTGAATATTCGACAAAAGTTTTTTCATTATTACTGAATTTAAATTAACGACATTTCACCATGAAAATATGAAAGTACGTTCTAAATGCACAGAGCACTATCGTTTTCGCAGAACAATAATCATTTCCACTTCTTCCATGACTATTATTGACAATTACACGCTCCTGTATTTCGTACCAGGAAATATACAGTGTGTTTTAAGCGATTTTGATTTCACTGTAATCAAAGGACATTTGTTTCAAGTATGAACAGAACGTACATTGCTAATCAATTATTAAGTTATAACAAGATGAGTAGAAGAATGAAACGTCAAATACTTTCACAGAACTATGCGCACCATTTAACACTGGAAAGATGTCGATATGCGTATCCACTCCTTGTGGGTATTCGTAGATATAAAAACTATCACTACTCTTAAGAAATTCCCATCACATTTTTATAAAATACTTTTCAGATAAAAAGATACAATTTTTAAAGCTACAAAATGGAGTGGAATGGATGTGAAAAAATGGTAAGGAAACTAATATTCTAATTCCTTGAAGGACTCCGATTTAAAATTTACCATCGTATTTTGTGATTTTTCACCTAATTATCTAAAGTACGAGTACGAATATCGCCAAAATATTAAATATGAAAGTCAAGTTTAACTCTGCAGTAACCGCGGTCTGTCAGTACCAACATTTTTGTTTTCCTTTTAATATCTTTGACCTTGAAAACTTCAAACCGTCCTACAAACAGTAGTTTTAAACAATTTTTGTGATTCAATTTTATCAATACAGTGATATCGGAGTTTTCAGCGGTTGCGAACTTCCTACCTGGCGCGACTACTGTCGTTACGTCTTTTGTTCTGAATGTTTGTCGGAAGTACAGTGAATAAAATGTGTAAACTGATACGCATACGCATGCGTTTTCGTACGACTCGTTAAACCGTATGTTTGTTAAACATTTTACGAAAATGTTATACAAACTTTAAAACACTTTTGCAGAAATATAAGTGCAGAAATAATTGGTCTTCCGTTGTTATTCATTTTTCATTAAAATACGTTCAACACTCTAGAGATTTTTCTAAGTAGATTCCTGTTATATCTAGATTTGACTTATCTCCTTTGCTTTTATCCACTATTACTGTTCATCATGACTACTGACATTTAAAATACTAACGTTGGGGCTTAAGTCATGGCAACTATTTTTTTTCTAAAAGAAATGTTATCGTATCACACAATTGTATTTGTCGCGTGAAAGCAATGCTGCATCAATGTGTGTTCACAACAGATGGTTCGTTGAGTGTCTCTATTTGCACAGAGAGCAATGTGAAATCAGTTGTATAACTGCTGCCGTGCGAGATGAATGTAACGAGTTTCGATCAGCGTTCATACACCAAGATAGCCATTATTAATAGGAGAAATGCCCTAGAATGTCACAGGGAATTGGTGGAAGCTCATGGGTATAATGCCTCCTGCATATCGGACACTCACGAGATGGGCAGGTGAGTTTCTGCGAGGAGGCATGGCAACCAGTGATCAGCAACGCACCTGAAGAACTCTTAGTGTGCGGACCGATGTGGCACGTATGGTAATCAAGCATTTGCCTAATCGAAGATTTAAAACGGGCATGTAATGCTTTTGAAATGTTCTGAACTCGTATTTGCTAAAATGCTACGACACATGAAACCAGTATATTTCAAATATCTTAATAAATATCAGAAACACAATTTTGGGGTGTCGTTGAATGTCCATGCACTTTGCTCGTACCTAGTCCTTTTATGTGCGGATTACGCATTTGCCACCCCAGCTCGTATGCTCACAAAATAAATAGTTACTATTACATGTGCCCCAACCCTCGTATGTAGTGACTACTGTAGGGTTAAGATTTCAGTTCATTAAAAACATGAAAATTCTGAGTATTTTTTCAATACTTAAGAAACATTGCAACATAACTTCATTTAATTACATTAAAATGTGATAACTAGGAAATATGAACGCGTTTGAAACAGCCTAGCTGTTTAAGATGAAATAAGAAATATATAATACACACGTTTTCATATTAATAAACAAATACTGACACTCCTGTAACTTATTAATTCCATGGATGAGGAATTAGGAAGTTCTTGTATTTAAAAGGGTCTCAATTCCCAAACATATGTACACAGAAGATACAAAGATTAAGAAGAACATGTGTACACAGAAGATACAAAGATTACAAGAATAAGTTTAGCGGAAACGTATAAGCGGCATCAGAGTGCCATAACATTGCATTTCCTACTTTGCAATTTATTGCACAATGAATGTTCTCTCTGTCTTAAAACAGCAGAAATCATGTTCGATTGTGGACCGTTCAATGTTTCAGTGGTCTAGAACTTTAACAATTTTTAGGTATGTATGTATGTATATATGTATGTATGTATGTATGTATGTATGTATGTATGTATGTATGTATGTATTTGGCATTTTAGGATGGGATTAATCCGACATTTGTCAGATAGTGGTGTTCTCAGGCCTGGGCTCTGCTTTTACCCACGCCTGGGGGGAAGGGAGACATGTGGCGAGAATGACGTATTCCCTCCCATCACCGTCCCTAGCTTATTTGGCCTGCCTGAGCTGTCTTTCGCCACGCAGCTAAAGAAAGCTACAGCTTCATTTTAGCTCCGGCCGGGAATCGAACCTCACATACAGCTAGCACCGCTGTCCATGAGCCACCCGAGGGGCCCATTTTCACGTTACGCTTGATTGATTGATTGATTCCTGGCGTATCAACTACGGAGGTCATTTGTCTTGTAATTGTATTGCATGATTTTCATTGGGAGGTGGCGGTGATCTTCCTCGCTGAATGCCGACCTACCGTCCACTAGCGGGTTTTCCCATACCAGGTATCTCCCATTAGCGAGGCACCGCCCCAGCCGGGACAAGCTCTAATACCCCAACCGGTCTCCCAGCATGTGTAGTAGTGTAGTGCATGTTAGTGTAAATGTGTGTAACGGTTGAGGATAGGACAAGAAAGAGGAAGGAAAGATCGCGCGCGGTTCGTGGCCCGTTTGTTAGAGTTCTGCTTCAGCATTCGCCTGGTCTTGATTGGAAGAACGACATAAAACTACCGATCAGAGCAGCAAGCCGCTAGAATTGTCCTCCAGACGGCGACTGCATTCGACCTAGATGGCAAGATAATGTCAAGTAACGCGATAAAGTAAAAAGAAGAGAGATGTGTTTTCGCACGGAAGTGTATATTTAGCAGTACAAAGAAAAACCTTTGTACCTCATTTCCGAGGAATTACCAGCCCCGCGCTTGTTTCCATTCAGTTGCCCAAATGAGAGCTACACAAAGAAAGTCCGGTTATAAAAGTATGAGTCGTACTCGAAGAACGCGGACGCGCTGCGGCAGTGAACATTCGACCACCCCCCTCTCCGCGCTCGATCCCCTCCTCCGCCCCCCACTCCCCCCTCCCCCTTGGGAGGATTCCGACAGATATGAGCACGCGGGACTGAATCTCAACTCCGGTCACACACAATGCATTTCAAGATCCAAAATAACCGATTGATTATAGGAACAAAAGTACTTAATTATATAATTATATTTTTAACACTCCCAAACGTGAGTTTTTCTCATTTGAACATTTTTTTATTTCGCAGTAAAGAATGCTTTGTATGAAACAAATTGAGATGATGAGATTGTTACTACATGAAATTTGTGATTCTAAAACGAGGTATAGACTTACACGTATTATCTATAATAGTTATGTAAAATTAGTAACCGCCTGTGAACTCTTTGATCTGGGAAAATGGGGGGAGCAAAAGTCTATAGTAGCAAAGACAACTATGCCACAATTATTTTCCAGTTCAATAAACATTTTGCTTGTGAAATGTGATTAAGAGTATTGTATTATATCTGTACAAAAGGTTTTAAAAAATGGAAGTATTTTTAAGAATCTTGCCATAGCCAGAAAAAAATCATTTATGCTTGAGCTTTCACTTGAGACCCGAACATATAACTTCTAGCCATCAGTTAGAAATGTAAGTCTCTTGGAGCACTTCTTCGTTCCGATCCCACGAGGCCTGACGGGTTGAACAAACACAAATTTCTTGCCTCGATTTACATTCTGCAAAGTTTTAGTGGTTCTATCCGAAGTGCTTTCATAGAAATGCGTTTATACAAGAATCTGTTTCGTGGAAAATCGGCAAAACTTCTCTCGAAATGAATGTTTCAATAATTTTCCTCTCCTTGATTTTTATTCCGTCTAAAATCGATATTGGCGAGGATGCGGCAGAAACGACAGCGGCGGCGTCCGAGGCGGTGGCGCGGGGGAGGGTGATGCTTGCAGTCAGAAACTGCAGCGGCGGCGGCGGCGGCGGCGGCAGTGGCGGGGATGGTGGCCGTGGCGACGGCGACGGCGTGCCCCGGGATCGATGCGCGACGGGCAAGCGTCGCGCTCGCTGCCGCCGCCGCCGCCGCCGCCGTCTGCCCGGCGCCCGCCCCCTCCACCGCCAACTGCGCCGTTGGCGCGCGCCGCCTATCCGCTTTCGGACTTCCGTTCGCAGCGTAACGCGCCGCCGCCGCCGCGACGCCGGGGAGTGTAACGAGTCGCCTCCCGTTTGTGTGAGATTATTAGAGCATTCTCTGCAAGCCGGCGGAGGATGGTGTTCCATTGTTTCCTGCTTTTCTGACGGTGTTTGCGGATTTGTGCTTCATTAAATGAAACACTCTACAAGTAATAAATTGCTATTGATTTTCCGAAGCTCTGGAATTACTTTGCGGCTTACTCAACAACTGGAAAAGAATTTGTTTTCTTCTTTTTTTACGAAAAAATCACGGTCCAATTCATCCGATAATTCTTTCCAATAGATTTTAAAACATTGTGAAATTGCGATGCAGCAGTGGTAGTTTAATATATTTTCTGATGATTCACACGACATTGATACGCAATTTTCAGAGGAGCCTCGGAACACAAATTCAAAATTTGATCTCCCCGGTCTTATCGTTCGCCACCTCGAGGGTTTTTTGTTTCGTAATTTGCTTTCATGGGTCAAGTTTTATGAACGCTCCCCATCTCTAAAAATTCGGCCGCAAGCAATTTTCTTGTAACTCATAAGAAATCATTCGATAAGTCATGGTGGGAGATATCTGGTAAGAGAAAACCTCACAAGATGTCGTGTAGGTCGGCACCGGATCTAGCCGTCCAGCAGAGAAAGGTCATGGCCACTTCCCACTATAGAAACGCGCAATATACATACGGAACTAATGATCTTAGAGTTGACGCGCCCGAAAACACCAATGAATTGATAAGTCTTTTAGAATGAGTCATTGTAAGATAAACTTTGTTTCAATTTGGACATTTTATTAGACGTCGGCCGTCGCAGAAATCTCTCTGCTGCCGTCGCGCCTTCGCTTTCCGGGTGAGGTGCCCCGCAACTCCTGGCCAAATACGCGACAATTTTCCGTCCCCTTTCATACACCCTTCAAGAGGGGCTGAAATAAAAAAAAATTGTTTGACCAACAGGCCGTCTGCAGCCGTTTACGATACATTGTTTGAAATTTACTATTAAATTATAGACATTTTATTAGAAGATAGTATGAATTCGTGGATTCTTGGGAATTCAAAGGGAATTCGTGGAATTTTATGAGTAGCATGGTAAAGTATCTTCCCCAAATAAGATATCATTCTTAAAGGAAATTAATGTTTTTTTAACACTGATGCATTAGTTACCATTATACTGTGTAATACTATTTTGAGCAAAGGCTGTTATGACTACTGCTTTACTCAGCACAAACTACACGTAACTTTACTATCTGCGCACATTTCCTTGAGGTGCAACGCGTGTTAAGGGATAGTAGTTATTTCGTCAGCACTACTATCAAATAATCTTCCATCGTATTCTCGCGGTATTCAGTAGGTTTCTTTACTTGTTGCACAATAAAAAAATGAAGCCAAAATCTTAATTCTACAACTCTTAAGTAAAGTTATTAAAATCCATTATTTTCATAATATTGACAAGGGTATAGCTAGTTTAACAATGTAAAAAACTACATTAAAGCCAATAATATCACAATCATTTTTAGTAAAGTTAAATTGAATTCGTTGGGATGCCAGATGACCTCACTCGACGTTAACGTCATGACCCTATCTCCGAAACGAACGCCACATCCGTAAGTCTAGAACAGGGATCATCACATGTTTGCTCCCAGCAGCACGGGCCAGTTGCTCTTGCGACCTCAGTGGGCGGCAGTAGTGATGTATGAGTGCTTAGAGAAATTTTGCTGGCAACCGCGGGGCTATGATAAATGCAAATGGGAAAGCGACGGACGCCGTTACCGAAACCGCAGAGCGATGCGACCTGTGAAGATTTATTCATCTCTATTTACTCGCGACCATCAATTTCAATACTTTTGCTCTATCACCAACGCTTTCCGACGGTGGCGGATATTCGACACTAGTTACATAGCTGGGTCGAATTCAGCTGCTGTCTGAAAGAATATTCTAGCGGCCAGCAACTCTGATCGTTAGTTTCCAGTGGATTTTCCGATCAATATCAGGTGAATACCTGGTCGGTACTCTAATAAACGGGTCACTAACACGCATGATCTTTTTTTCTTTCTCGTCCTATCCTCTCCCCTCTCCTTACTCACCCACAGTTATAAGCACTACACTGACCCACATGTCGGGAGACCAGCACCTCGGCATAGCGCCTCCGCCTAGCGCCTCCGCCTAGCGCCTCCGCCTAGCGCCTCCGCCTAGCGCCTCCGCCTAGCGCCTCCGACGAACGCAACCGCCTAACGCCTCCGCCTAGCGCCTCCGCCTAACGCCTCCGACTAACGCAACCGCCTAACGCCTCCGCCTAGCGCCTCCGCCTAGCGCCTCCGACTAACACCTCCGACTAACGCAACCGCCTAACGCCTCCGATTACTACAGGATCCACCGCCTCCATTTACCAAATCCACCCCATTGCAATACCCAACCAATTTGCAACCGCCACCGCAACCACCAAGCAGAGCACATCCCCTCCGCCCTCACACGCCCCCTGCCAATACCGTGACGCCCTGATGTCCGAAGCCAGAACTCATTCTCTTAATTGCAATCTACGTCACTGGCACCCGCCGTGCAGTCGACGTTTCGGTCATTGGCTTCCGGATTCAACAGAAAACATTGCCCTTCGCTTAGACTGTGGTCCGTCTCTAAAATTGTTTCATGTAGTTTTCATGAAAAAGTATTCCACATGTAGTCAAAATTGTGTTGATTGTTTAATGGCGCTCAATAATGAAGTAATGTGTGAATCTGGTACTAAATACATTTGAAAACATTCACTGCATTCAATTAATATTTTTTTGATATTCAGTTTTTAAGTATTAATACTGTTAAGTATTATTTCAATTTAAATTACACTAATTACATATTGTCAATCGAAAAGAAACAATCCATGTAAGATTTTTTTGTAATCCTAGACAGTATGATTTTGTTTCTAAAGGTTCAGATATAAAATTAATGAATAATCAGATTTTCGAGAGTTTTCCTTCTAAAAAAATACTTTTCGTGAGGGTACTTACCACATGAAACATAGATGTATTGGGTATTCTTTTAACTCATCCCATCTTAACTGAGAATGTTAGTTTTTTCAGATTGACATCTAAATTTTTTTATCACTATATGAGACAACTGGATGCGATGAGCTTATATCTGGTATAATTCATGGTTGATGTGATTTGCCATTGCTTTCCACATCGCACAATTGCATTGAAATTTCACATGTGACGCTGCACTAGCGTACACTAGCCTGGAGACTGGAGATAAAAAAAAACATTGTGTTGGTAAATTTAGTATTTTGTGAATATTTTGCGATGTCAGATATTTGGTCAATTAGACAAGCGAATGCTATGTGAATTTCTTTCGAAAATACATGAAAAATGTGTATATTTTCGTTGTTTAGAAAATATTTCTGTGGATAATTCATTCTAAATGTCATTTGGCTTTAATGATATTCTCTGTTAGTCGATTATTTTACACTCTTACCAATTTATATGCTAGCGTGTTCCGGAGAACTCCACAACACTAACAATGGTCAATTAGAGAACGGTAAACCATAAATTCGTTCCGACGGCGAGAAAGAAAAGGATGCACGAAGTACGTGCTTCCGTGAGCCTCCTGAGCAACTTTAGCTGCTCGTTTTCCCTTCCATTCAATTGCAACAGTCTACCCTCCAGAATGACATTTCGCCCTGTTTGCCATTCAGCGCGAAGCTCGTTTGTGTGCTCTCGCCTCCCCCGCCTCTCTGCGCGTTGGTACGTTCTCCCTATTGGATTGTCATCCAAGCCCCTGCGTGACCTTTCCGCCCTAGTGGCTTATGATGACACTGCCGGGCGCCCTTTCACATTCAACCTCCGCTAATCGAAGCCGTTTTCTTCCCATTTCTTTCACAGCAAATGTGTTTTAGGTCGGCTCACAGTTGTGATGTGCTGTATTACATATTAGCTGAAGTACCCTGCGTTATCGGGATTAATCATAATAATTCTGCCTCACTCCATCCTCTCATGTTATTTATAATCATCGCTGCTAACACAATCTCTGCTACGGACAGCTGAAAACAGAATTGTTGCCTACTCCAGCAAACGTTCAGTAACAATTTTGACCTTCAATTATGATGAACCTAATTGCGTTATGGGAATGAATGAAAGCGACTTTAGTAGGAAACTTTATTTTTTTTTTAGGAAGGTTTATTCACTTTGGCAAATGTATTCACTGTTATCGAAATTATCGCAAAAAGTGGAAAAAGGGAACAGTTTAATATTACTCTAAAGGGGGATAGAAGTAATTTTTAAGAAATGTCATACATACAGCATATTTTCTCATGTTATGAATGTCACGTAAACAAAATTTCATAAAGATCAAATAAAACTGTGGATTTGTATGAAACGCAAGAAAAAATCTTTATGAAAGAGAAAAAAATGATTTGAAAAAGTAGCCTCAATATTCGCGTAAAGTTGTACATACGTGTTATGCTACCTCAAAAGCGAATCCGTTGTTGAGAAAAGAATTCATTAAAAATTATTGCACTTAAAATTACGCCGTAACTGCTCACATTTTCGAGATGTCTTACATAATCTTATTTAAAGAATTCAGCCATTTGGTGGTAATAGAGGCAGAGAGGAAGCAGGAGGTGGGGCAGCCATTTGGACAACAGGACTGAGTTTCCCGTCAACCAATTTTTTTATTCCAAGAACTCACAAAATGGGGATTTACACTATACGACATGTTAGAGGTAGTAATATACAATGTATAGGAAGAAGGATTTGCCACTCGATATCAGGGTCCCACAATACGCGTTTTCCGGACGAAAATCTCCACTTTCCGCTGCAACAATACAATACTTTCTCTTTACTACGTGCGTACGCAGTGCGGTGAGAAAGCAAAAGCTGACTCTCTTGTATAAATAGGCGCAACAGTCTCACTTTTAACCCTCAGCCTGATAGTGAATATCGAGAACACTCTGAGCCAAATCGGCCACGCCAAACTACAGCACCGAGAGCTGTAAGAATGCCCAGCTCTGCCTCAGTTTCTCTCTCTCGCACTGACGCGCCCGCGCCTTGTCACCATTCTGCCGCCCCTTCGCTCTTCCTGTCCTCCAGCTCCATCTCTACTTCCGTCACTGCCACTGTTGGTGGCAGCGCCTAAATATTCAGTGATCTCTGAGTGCTAGTGGCCCACTGCGCGCCGACGTGTTCTCCGAACTCCACTACCACCACCACCACCGCCTTCGCCGCCGCCGCCGCCATCGGCACTAAAATACGCAGTGTTTTCTGAAGGCTAGTGCGCAAATGTGCTCCGATTTTGTCATGTCTTCTTTTTCGAACCGGCGTCTGAATACCCGCAGAAACATCAACCCGCTCACCTGCCTGTTTCACAAAATCGCGGTCCTACCTTCTCATATTAAAACGGGTATTCGTATGCGTGTCAGGCCCTTATGAAACAGATCTACGCGTGTGAAACGGGTTGAAAGATTTTAACGGGTATCAGTAAGAAACGGTTCTTGCATTCTTTTGCGAAATGCTATTAAAATTCAAGGTAGTTATATGGAGATTAGATTTGTGTATTTTGGGTGTGTATATTCCCCTTATTCTGTGGTAATGTTGGGCACTTGAACATAAATTTACAATTATTATCGTAAAAACGGAACCCCGCCCGTTATTCTACATCAAAATCCATGTTGAAAAGGGTGATCCATATGATATGGATATCCCTAAGCATACGAGTACCCGTTTGCATATGGAGTGGTTTGACCCATTACAAAACCCGCATTAACGGGTCCCGCGTACCCGTACGAACCAATACCCGCCAAAAAGAACTCCAAACTACCGCGCCTACAGCGCTAAAAACTGCCCATTTCTGCTTCAACACTTTCTTTCATTATAGCTGCGCGTCCTTGCAGGCTACTAAGGCTGCTTACTCTTGCCCCGTTACAACCCCCCCCACAACCGCCCCTGCCACCGCTGTAGCTGCTAGATCAATAGTTTCACAAAATGCCCAATTGCTCGCGGTGTGCTAGTGCGATTTCGTCTCATTGACGATACAGCGCGCCAAAGTGTGCTACTGTATCGCCACGTCTGATACATCGTCAGAACTACCGCGCCAGGAGAGCAAAAACTATCCACAGCTCTGCTTCAACCCCTTCTCGCACCTTCGCACCGTACTGTCTCCCGCGTGCACAACTGCCCCAGCTCCATCACCGTCTCTGTCTCCATCACCGTCACCACCACAACCTCCATCGCCGCCTAAGTACCCAGTGCTCTCTGAGTGCTAGTGACCCAATGCGCACAAGAGCGTGCTCCTA
>BOPP01000039.1:6189860-6205083 GCA_017312745.1 Gryllus bimaculatus | reverse complement strand
CCCTGCACTTGTGGTAAAAGCGCTGCCGGGAGATCCCCTGACGCAATCGCCGCCGGCGCCGCGCCGCATTACGAACCCAACACTCCGCCCGCTGCGGGGGATTCGCTCGACGATCTGTCGATTAACTTAATGCCGGGTCAAGTTTCCCTAAACAGGCTTAGTTGAGCTAAGGATGCCCCTGGGATTGGCAGTGCCTTATCTCCACAATTTACTAGCCTTCGGTAATAGAAGGAGGTAATGAGGGCGGCGTCACGCTCCACCTGCCCCGCACCAACCCCCGATAATTTCTGGTTCTCATTGAATATCCAACTGAATGGGCCTGACAGCTCTGGAAATGTTCTCCCGCAAATGCTTTAGAGTGCCAAATCTGAGAAAACTAACTTGAAAGAATTTTGCTCGCAAACCCATTCTTATCAAATTTATATTGTGTCAAGTATAATGTAATTAATTGATTTGTTATGTGCAATATTATACTGATTTATTGGTATTATTAAAATATATTTTCTTTTGTTGTGACAATTCTACATACACTTCACTTAGTCAATTTATTTATAAATTCCCCTTGAGAATCAATGAAGCTGTAGGGGGTTTTGTTCTGAATTTTCTCTTTCTCCGACTCTTTCACCGTTCATATCTATTCTGATTTTGCGGTATACTACATTGTGAAATGGGACATTTTATTCCAGTACTTCAGAAATTCGGGCATAGAAAATTTTGACATAAAACTTGAGACAAATTGTTTTTCTGGTTACGTTTTACGTTTTAAGCAGATGCCAAATTGCAGGGATGGACATGTTTCTCGGAGACAACAGTTTTCATTACCTGGTTCTGCAAGTAAAAACCACGGAACTTCTTTTCTAGTATATATTTACTAAAGTATAACTATGAATGCGAGTACAAGAAATATAAAAGAGGGACCATTAAGACACTCAAATTTATAACTAATGTCTACGAACATGTGAACTGTACAGAAATATTACAAGAATCATACAAAATATTAGAAAATATTCTCTGTGTGATTGTATCAATTATTCAAACGCCTCTCATTCTGCAGATCGAATTTACTAAAAAAATATTCTACTTTCTGCAGTGCAAGTCTGACGAGAGGTCGTAAGTTTTGCTTATCCATTTAATTGAAAAATCACAGCAACTCTAATTCGGGGGTTAGTGTAATATTCGCTTTTCCCCGATTTATATGGCTGATGTCACGGCCGCTTGAATTTTAAACGGATATTTTAATTGTGATAAGAAACTTAACACGAATCCTCCACTCTTTCCAAATGTTCTAAAAAATGGGTGTAATATTTTTGCTTGAATATACACGTATAAAAATTGTGGATATCCAATTTTCATTGAAATTTTATAATGCAAAAGTTAAAAATTCTTTGGGCCATCTCCTCCATTTACATTACATTTAGATATTTTTTTATATATGAAAAAATTATTGAAAATTAGATTCTAAATCATTCTTTTTAACAGGTTCCTGAACTAATTAAAAATATAAGTAGTTTTGGCGTAACTTTAAGTGAAATCATGACAATTAAAATAATATGAAAACAAGACTTTTTCAAAAATACGGCTCTACTTGTTTTAAATACTTTGCTCAAATAGAGCAATGTTAACTTAATATTATGGCGTAGGTCTGATTAACTTGGAATTCTCTGGAATATTGTATGTATGTACTTGGCTATGTATGTACAGATCGAGAACGGGCTCAGGCCTACCGGCGACCTCCCTGCCTCGCGGTAAGTGGGTACGTGTTTAGCACGTAAACATCCCCACGCCGTATTCCGGTCTTCTCAACCCGAGAAGAGAATTTTCTCATCGTTACTCAGCAAAATATACTGGGACTTGCAAGGAGAACACACACTACACGCCTTGACTCGAAAAATAACAGAAAATCGAACCCGGGGCCGTAGAGTGAAAAGCGAGCACGCTGACCAATAGTTACCCAGGAGCCAATATGGAAGATTACCAAAGTTTAATTATTTTATAAACGCTCACACACATTCAATGTTTAAACTAGGAATTACTTTTATGACATATGTTTCTTTCTGTTAGATCTTTAAATCTTTCATGTACTCTTTTTTCAAAAGTATTATAATTTTATGTAATTTTCTATTATATCGTTTTTTCTTGAGTAACTGTTCAAATGCTAGGAGAACAGAAGGTAAAATATGTTAAATTTTGGGACTAAAAATACGAAGTAATACCTAACGTAATAATATTATATAAAATCAACTAGAAAGTATGTTCAGCTACAGCACCAAGAGTTTAAATATTCAAAAAATTCAACATGCCTTATAAGTAGTCCTTTAGTATAAGTTACACCATTTTGTAGCGTCTTTATTACAGTTCACTATAGGAGAAGGATTAGAAGTATTACTATGTTTTTAAATTTGAAAAGAAAGAAATGTTAGATAGTTCAGCTGATCTGTCATGCACAATTTCGTACAGAACCAATCATTAATAAACTCGAAATCCCTTTTTTAAATTTATTTATTGAATGTTGCATAATTACACCGTTCAGTATTACAGTACATCGGAATCCGTATCGCAGGTCTCTGTAATTCACTAGGCAACAGACAACCCCGTGTGGTTCATTAACTGGAGTCTAAAAGCGAACCCCTTTCAACCCTCGAAATACGAGCTCTACGTGCGTCTGCTCTTATCCAGTTGCCCGCTGGCTTCGAGACTACCAACGTTGCTTTCATTTCGACACTCAAAAGGCCTTTGATAGCATGTTGGTAGGTCATGTGACAATTGGACGATGGCGACGTGACGACGACACTTCACAGACCCACAAAATAGGTATAGACTTTAATTATCTAACTGCGCCACGCAAAGCAGGGTTATGTAGCTGGTGACGAAATTTGTTTAAATGCTCTTTGGACTACAAAATTTACTAAATCAAGTTGAACAAAACGGATACCGCATTTATATACGAACTTTTTGCTTGCCTTATGAATTTGAAATAAATTTTTCACCTATAGACATCGCGACTATCTTCATGACCCCTTAGGACATGAATGGTGGAGCGTTGCAAATAATGCTCACGTTGTTTAATGTATCCCTATGGTGAAATTTCCCTTAACTATGGTTTTTTAATGTTATATTCTGGCTAAAATATTAACGCGTATATTATTATTAATTGAAACATTATTGTTAATTTACGAATTCAATTATTACAAGAACGGGTAATTTTTCAGTTTATTTATCGAGAATTCTTCAAATATTGTTATGGAACTTGTTTAAGTAGTCCCTACGCGCCTAACGCGTTGTTCTAGCGCGCACGGTTCTTTGAGAGCCTCAACTATAAAGTAACAATAAATGGAGTTACTGCAGCTCTGAGACTCTCCATTCAGTCGCCACCGCAGCCCTCACACTCGTCTGTCGCATTCTCCCCTACCGCCGCCAGGACAACGAAACTTCGCGAACGCGGGAGCCCCACACTCGAAAGCCCTGCGTGTCGAGACGCAGGGGAAAGGGAGGGGAAGTGTGAGAGAGGGGAGGGAAAAGAGGGGCGGGCAGGGGGAGAGGGTGAGGAGAGGGGGTGAGAAAGGGTAACCGCGCTGACATTTCCGAAAGCGAGCGTTGGAGCTAGAGCTGGGGCTAGGGTTGGGGCTGGGGCTGGGGGGCTGGGAGTGGCCGTCGGGATGACCTTGATTAAAGCCTAGCTCCCGGGAGAGGCACGTGGCGCGGTGAGCGGTGGAAACGGGAACATGCCCCAATCACGGTCGTTGGGAATCCGTCGCGACGCGGTCGATCGCCTCCCGCTATGCAACACGCGCAACCCAATTGCAATTTGTACCGTCAAACGTATTGGGTCATTCAAAAAGAGTTTAGGGCCGACCGGAGAGAACGAAATGAGCCTATGTGATTAAAGGCTACGTTTGTTTTAAAAAAAGGGCGATATTGAGTTTAGAAAGGCGTACTATAATTTTAATAGTAGGATATGAAAATATTTGATTGTCTACGTACAGCATTACACTTTTGGATTTATTTGATCGAAATGCCTTCACTTGTTGAAATGGATTTATTTAGAACACTTTGTAATTGTTTTAGAGTACTGATTGATTAAAATTATCATGAAATGTTTCCATATCAATCAAACGTGATAACGTGCCTTAAATGTAAACTGCAACAACCGACAGTTTACCAATTCAAAAACACAAAAACAGTCCCAAATCGTCTCAAGTATGGCCGCCGTCCAACGAATGGGCACTTGTCTGTAATTATAATATTTTTTGTGTATAAGAAGCAGTTTTTGTTTGTTTCTTTTTGTCTGTCATTCTTTCTTCTAAAAAAGCTCGGTTGTACGGGTGAATTTTTTAAGTCGAAATCAATTTCAGATATCAAATTAAAATACAGCTTCTTGTGTAGAGATTCCTTCGGCCAACCCAAATCTAGCTTCTGTTTTAAATGCTGGTATTCAGGCGTTTTTCCATTTTAACTTGTCGCTTTTCTTATTATATGGATGTCTTTATTAACATTCACTCACAACCATTTCATAATTGTGGCGTCCCACCTTCGGAAGCTAATTAACTTAGCTAATTCCTCAGGCGCTAGGGCTCGCCACATAATTATCATTGGCACACTGATGTGTTTACGCACTTTCAAGTGTAAAAAGTAGCAATGCATCTTGCCGGGAGGACCTAGATTCAAGTTCCATCGGCGACAGAATTTTCGACACTACATAACTAGGACGAATTCAGTCCCTGTCTGGAGGAGAATTCTAGCGGCCAACTGCTCTGATCGGCAGTTTTCCGTGGTTTCTGTGATCAACAATAGGCGAATCCCGGAGCAGAGTACCCTAACAAACGGGTCACGGACAGCTGGCGATCTTTCCTTCCTATTCCTTGTCTTATCATCATCCCTTGCATACATACGCTTACATGCAGTACTTACCACACGCATAAGGTAGGTCACACGATAGGCCGGGGCTGGATCTCGTCGCCCAGCCGGGGAAGGTTTCCTCTGTTTCTCACGATGAAAACACGCACTACACTTACGCAACTAATGAATTTAGCAGTTGACGCTCTAGGAACCACTAATCAATCAACGTGGATACAACTCCAACGGGATAGCACAACGATAGTAAATTAATTAATTACATGTATTGCTTGACAATGTATTCCATTAGACACACATACCCACTCGTACTCATATGTGCGCATTTAAACGTAGAAATAAGAGAATAGACAATATACAAAGAATTTAGAGTTGCTTCCTAAATCGTCAATCTGGTGAGGGCATTGCGCATTTCAAGCAGGCGCACATTTGTGAAAAGTTAAATCTCCGTTTACCGCGTGTCGTAAAATGACTCAATTACGTCGTAATTGTTTCTATAGCTCCGTGTCCCTTAGTTAGGCAGACATTCCTTAGGCGCAATAATGTGAAATGCGGTTAGCATATGAATTCATTACTGCTGTTGATTTGTTCAGTATTTTTTAGGTAAAAATACAATTCAAAACTGCAATCGAGAGAGATTTAGCAACTGTGTATTGAGTTGAGCTAACAGTATTGAAATCATGCAAATGAATTCTGTTGTGATATCCTCCGAACAGGTGGATTGTCGAAACATTTATTCTGTTATCTTTCATTTTACGTCCACAGGGGCAGCATATATCATTTATATTGGCACATCACAGCAAACGGGAAATAGCGGGCGATGATTAAAGAGATTGATTTTTATAGGTAGCACGAGCGGATTTGTAATTTATCGATCCCGATGTATTTTCAGTTTGTCAACATTGTTGTCGAAGTATTCACAAGGGAATTATTGCTTGTCGTCCGTACCTGGTAATATTGTTAATCAGTTCCAGCAAATACAGACAGTTTAAAAAGCAGACCTATTGTTTATCATATCTTTACATCCTAAATAAAAAAACGTGAATATATTAAATAACCAAGCCATTGAGGAATTTAGTCAGGACATTTTTTATTGTCGGACATTCACATAGAAACACATGCACTCATAACTCACACACATCTATAATTGGTTATAGCTGAGAAACGTAAACTTGATGAAGAAAAACGATTGGTTGGTTCGTTAGATGTTTCATAGAATATGGAGAAACGTTTCATGAAATTTACGCCGACTTTCAATTGCACGGACGGCTCTTCAGTAAGGGCAAGAAAAAATAGAATAAGAACTACGAGAACTAAGAACTAAGAATGGTGCGACAACAGCACATATTTTCTCCGTTATTACTAAAGTTGCAATTTTTCGACAAGTGAGAGAGTTCAAAGAAAATGAGACCCGCGCCATTATTTAAGCATCCCTTCTTCTTTCGGTGGAAAACATTTTAAGTAAAAATGTAGAGCAGTTTTTGAGAAACAAATGTTACTTTTTTTAATTGTCTTTATCTCCCTCTTGCTCAAATTACACGAAAACTAACGATATTTTCCAAAAATTGAACATTAAGTTATTTTAAGATCCGTCTGTAGGTAACAGATTTCATTCAGGGAAAAGTCTATCTTCAATATTAAAATTACAGGAAGACGCAAAAACATTGTACTTTCGCCATTTTCAAAAAATCTGGAATGTTAATGTACATGATGCAGTATTCTCTTCCGCATTCTTTATGCTATCCGAAGACGAAGTTTGATAATTGATTGTTTGAAGATTGCCGTTTTCCGTCACACGATTTCATAACTTTCCCTTCTTACAAAGTACCTTCGTAGGGGAAATAAATAAGAGTTGAGGTTTACCATGAAGGACAGAGTCGATACCCGGCGCGGAGAGTCCGAATCGTTTTCCCCTGAAGCCGGAAAGACCCCGAAAAAAAAAATTTAGTTCTTGTTCAGTAACTTGCGTCAGTCAGTACGTGTCAAGACTGAAAATTGAATGTGTTTTCTTGTGGATCAACGATTTACCATTCGAGTTAGTAGACATGACTATTGTAAAAAAGTAGTCCTGTAAACGAAACTCAATTATTTATTGCTAATAATATGTTAAAGAAAATGTTAAAAACAGTTGTTTCGCAAATAATCTTCTGAAAATAAGTGTCACAGTTGCCTCTACTGTCGTCAGAGTAACAACTGACTTCTGGCAGGTGGTATTGTATAATCTTCTGCCACATCGAGCGTTTTTAGTGATGCGTTGAAGAGCTGGAATGTAAAGAAAATCTAATTATATGTAATAAAGAAATGTGAACTTACCTTCCACATTTCAAAATACATCTGGTTGAAATAAATTAGCTTCCGATACAAGATTAAAGCCTTAATACTGTTGAAAAGCCATTACTTGTTTGTTTTTAACTTTGCAAAAGTAAGAAATAATTCAAACAAGTATGTGCTGTTGTCGTCCCCCTAGATTTTCATGTGTCCTTTGGTTTCCTAAATTTAGTGCATTTTTACAAGGAAGTATTGGGCCGAAAAAGTTCAATATCCGACCAATAAATGGTGCGTTAAATGGAAGTTGAACGGTAGGTGGACAGAAAATATATTTTATTATATATTAAGCCGTTACAGACATACATAACCCTTGCATTGATATAGGAACAAATGTGAGCGTAAAAGCGAAACATTACATTAAACATTTATTTCAGATGTACATTATTGTAGTATTTTCTTCTTCCATAAGAATAACAGTGTGAATCGGAGAGTACTTCGTTTCCACTTAGTACACTCCTATCTTAACAATGATCTCTTTGCTATAAGCAACAAGCATCCTATAAACTATAATAGAATGTGCGAAAAAGGTCCATAAAAGGAAACATTACCACCTCGGCGCTGTTAACAGCCTCCGGATGTCATCGAGTTTGAATACCGGCATCTGCGGACTTACGACCGTTCGCTTAACGGGCTTCGAATTTCAATATATCCGCACTCGGGGAAGGGAGAAAGGGGAGAGCTCCTTGATTTTAGCTGCCTACTTGCAAGAGGTGTATAAAGGGGATGGAGCTAAAGTATGAAAACCCTTGTATCGTAGACTTCTAAAACTGCAGCGAGACGGACTTCATAAACGGTCCCTTTAAAATTTCTTACGTTTTCACGGTAGTACGGTCTTCTTTGGAAGCCCCTAATTTTTTAACAATTTCTATTCGTGTCAACTGCAATGAACAATTTTAGAAGAAATTTTCTCTATGAGAGTTTGGGTTGGGAGAGGTATTGCGATACAGTTTATTCATCAATTTCAATATAGAATAGATATTCTTTCATGATACACTATCCCCATTAAAGTAAATCGTTCTTAATTTCAAAACTTTCTTGTGTTTTATGTTTTTACTATTCTCAACTTCACTTAGTTCCTTACTAAATCCAGAGGATAGTTCATTGAACTTGAATCGTCCCAAAGGTCAAACAAGTAAACCTTGGCCTTGTCGCGGCATAGTTCTTTAGTGCTTAGACTCTCTGCTCCGAGGCCTTACAAGTATGAACATACTTATTAGGGGGCCTACTCTGGGATGTAATCTAGCTCAACTAAAAAGTTGAAGTGACCGTATGATGATTGTTTATATGAAATCCCGTTAATGTGATATAATTTATTAGGACTTGCATTCATGATTGTACGGTCAGGTGATGAATAGAGAAATTTCAAAATAATGTCCTGGTTATTGGATGAAAAATGAATTGCAAATCTTATTTTAAAGACTTTGTGCAACCGTTTATTTCATTTGAAGTCATTGAATTTTGAGGCGTTACTGTCAAAATTTATATTAATATTCAAAGTTACTTCAGAAACATGCAAGATAACTGTCATGGAAGTTCTATGGCAAATTTTACCTTTCCTATTCGGAGTGGCAATTAAAAAGAGGCCCTTATTCTACTCAATGAGAATATTCAACCTGAAACATTATATTTCAAGAATAGATATGGAATATCTCTCCTTAGGAGATATAATATCTCAAGAAAGAATATAAATCCAAGTTTCATTGTAAATATTCTTAGATTTATCCAGATATGTAAATGTATATTTTTCGGAAGATCTGTAAGTATTGAATTTGATCCCATCTACGGTCTCAGATTAAATATTACACATATATAAAGCATGTGGGGCTTCAAGATTATTACTTTTTGACAATGAATATATGATGAGAAATTTCATATAATGAAGTTTCATCACGAGACCTTTCCCATTTCCCCCGATTATTAGGCAACTCATATTGCACTAGCGCATGAAAGTACACAAAATTTAACTGCATCAAAACGTGGCCTGGAAGTTTGTATGATGTGTTTCGAAACATATTGAATAACTCTTCAGTTATGTAACTATTCTTTAAAATATTTTCCATGAAGAAGTTCTGTAGTACCCGAAACGAATAAGAAAGTTTGATGAAAATATGTTAAAAGAACGAAAGACTTTTCCGATAGATTGAGGCGTCATAACGTACTATGATGAATGTGACTCAAGACAATAAATGTATAAACGAAACTAAAAATTTCTAAATCGAATGTGTCCTTTATACTCACGTCGTTTCCACTTATGATTTCTCTACAGTTTTTTCATGGATATTTCAATAGGTTTATTACCTCGCTTGGAATAACAAAAAGCTTGACTGTTAACATTTTCGCCTAAAATGTATTTGTATGGAAGAGACGTAGGTCATTTCTGTAGTGTAATCAGAAAACAGCTGCATAATTTTCATGCAATCATAGAAGGAAAAAGGTAATTTAGTTCTCAGAGTTGCAGGAGAAAGCGAGAAATCTCAGAGTTTAAGAAATAAACGTTAACCTACTCCAATACTTCTGCCAAGACTGCAAGAATCACAGATTGCGGAGTAGACACGCCGTTTGCACTTAAGAGAATCTTACAATTGCACGTTTTACCAAAACTTTCTTGGCAAGTTTGCCGGTCGTACGGCAATGGAGCGTACGATGTGACTGTCAGAAAGGGAAATTCCTAAATGTTATGAGAAGTAAAGTGCCCTTGAACACAATAATCTGGAAAGTAAAAGTATAGAAAGCTTAAAGAAAGAAAAAAGTACCTAAAATATTAGCTGAGGAGAAATATAAAATATGGCTGAGGCAGAGACAACGCTGCTCAAAAAATGGCAGATCATCTGTGGTCGAGTTCAACTCAGGCTTTTTCATTTCAATTCTTCCTCTCTCTGAATTTTGCCGTAAAGTGTCAGGTGAAGTTTCTAGTGCGGAAAATACGGAGCGCACAGCGAGGCTCTGCAGCCGCTAAAATATTTGGCGACTGGGGCGAGCAGACGTCCATCAGAGGCACAGTTTGTAACGACTGGCGTATATGGCGCTTTGTGGCGACGATGTTGTAACGGGAAGCTTATCGGATTCATACCCAAGTTCATGGGTAAAACACGATCGAAGCCCTGCAATTTTTTCAAAGCGAAAAAATCCGCCTTTCAAGGGGAAGTAAAGCTGACTGTCCCATGCTAGTAGATTTACTGCATGTAAAAGACCCAGCCTAAATGAAGCCTCTGTGATAAATTCAAAACCCCTGTTTCGTCGCCCAAGATGTACCTTCATTCTCCACTAATTAGTGAAAGGAGGGTAGCAATTTGCATGGTCAGTTGGAAGAGCAGGCCTCATGGCCTCAGTCTCGCCACGTAAAATGAGGTATCAATTCCACTCAATTTATATGATGATTTATATAGCTTGTCTGTCGCTACACATACACTCAGTTTATATCGGAAAATATCTGAAGCATCTTGCTCCAGAATGGTTGGTTCTCATGCTCTTGAATCGTAATATTGGACGAAGTACTTTTACAACGATTCATAATTTACGTATTTAATACTTCTAATTGTATCGTCAGCGAAAAAATGATTTGTAATGGAAGGTAAAATATTGCTCCTAAAATTCTGAATATGCTTCTATACGTCAGAAAATAGAAGAGTCACAAAAGGAGACGTAAAAAAAACATACATTAGAAAGGCCCGAAATTGGCTTAAAAAAGGGAGAGTAAACCAGAAACACCAAACCCCGGGAAGAGATTTCAGAAATCACAGAGGTTTACGCGCCAGTTTTAATCACAAGCGCTTTCAACTAAGGGCTTCCTGCATTCGCACATTTTACCGAAAGGTGCCCAGTGAAATCTGCGGCTCCCGCGGCGCGAGTTGGCGGGGAGTGCAGCCGTGTTAGCCTGGCGAGGGGGAGGGTGGGCGAGGCGGATGGAGAAAGGGATCAGAAAAGGGAGGGGCGGCTGTGGCGGAATTCCGCTCGTTAGGGCGCAGTGATTTGCGTAGCGGTGCGAGAGGGCGCGAAAGAGAGCGGAGCAGAGACTGCTGTGCAGTTCGCGCCAATTTGCCCAACGAGGTGGCGGTCGCGGGAGAACACCGTGGGTGGACGGAAGAGAAACTAGGAGAAGGGGGAAGGAGTGGGAAGGGTGGGAAGGGGAGGGGAAGGGGAAGCAGAGAGAACGGAGGAGACGGGGAGAGAAGTGGTAGGAAGGGGGAAAGGATTAGGGAAGGAGTGGGAAGGAACGGAAAGGGGCGGGAAGGAGAGGGACGGGGAGGGATGGAGGGAGTGGGAAGGGATGGGAAGGGGAGGGGAGGGTGGCCCTGGGGAGGGCGCTCCTGAACGTTGCGCGTTCCGTGGAAGAGCGAGCGTGAGAATGACAGCCGCCACCCGCCAACGCGTCGTGAGGGATGGACGACAGGGTGCGGACAGCCTGCCATTCCAAAAGCGGAACGAGATCCAGCATTTAAAGATTTAACGCATTTACATAGGACACCAGCACTTTGATAAAAGCAGCTTCCAACTGCCCTTACGCTGTTCAATGAATTGATAGTGGAAATGAACATTCAAGCTGGCAGAAAGGTTACATATGTGCCAACATTTTCATCTAGATTCCTGCTTCGTTTGTTTAGAATATAAAGTTATTTTTCAAATTGCTTAAAGATGAGTAAACATTTGCATCACGATATTGCATCACAATATTCGATTTTTTAAAATTTATCTTCGAAATGTTTTGTTTTTCTGATTATGATCTGAAGGTTTAAGTTACTTTGGCTATCGTATCTTGTGTAAAAGTATCTTCTCACTTCACTGAGAAAACGAAATGGCGGCATCGAAAGATAGTAGTACCAGTTCTTCAGTAAGTTATGCTAATAGTTTTAGGGCCCACACGATACTTTGCTATGCCTGTCAAAATTGGCGAAGATAATTCAGTATTCATTCTCTGCGATGCATAAAACAACCTTGAGTCTGTAAACGCATTCTTTTTAACGGATTTTAATTAGTTTATTAGTTAGCAAATTAATTTGTTCTCCGATCTCGTCATGCCCCGCTTTTCTTTACAACTCTGCGCTCTGATTCTCCGATTGTCGCGGCGGACAGAGTGGATTCCTTTATAAGTTAATTCGTCAGGAGAAAATCTCCTTAAATTCTTCTGATTTTTTTTAAGGATTACATTTAGAGACATGTTTGAATTCGATCGTTCTTTGCTTGTCAAAACTATGTGATCCCTGAAAAAAATTCTTTTTACGTTCACGGGCGTAGAATATACTACTGTACATTATTTCGTTTTTTTAATGCTAACTCATATAAACAACAATAAACGTAGAGCACATTGACCCCTCGCACGTTTAGCGTATAATTCAAATTAGTAGCACATATCCAGAAGGTCTTTTATTCAAATTTCATGTTAAAGTGATTCTACATCCACGAAAGCATTGCCAATGTCGTCCTGTTAATTTTTATGGAAATGAGACTGGGATGTGTAAGACCGCCTGGAGGGAGAAGGGACAGACTTTCAATATTTGCTTTCGATAGTGGAATTAAATAGGAAGAGTCGATATCGTTTCTCCCGCTCGAACTTGCGTACATTCACATAATTCGGATACTTGTTTTTCAATATCTGCCATAAACCAAACATTTTTCATTGTTTGAATTTTATATTAGGAAGTATTTATTGAATTATAAACTATTGTTGCCATACTTCTATTAAATTCCACTTCAACATATTTCAAGATTAGTCACGCAATGACATTTTGAAATAAAAACTTACTTAGAGCTTTAATAGTTTTAATTGATTTGCGTTAGAGTGAATGAACGGCTGCGATATAAAATAAAAGTGTCATTCTCTCACTAATTTATTACCTTTGAGTTTGAAGCGGATGTGTTTGATATGTGTGTTCCAAGAATTAAGAAATCAGTATAAGAGTGTTTTGTGACCGTGCATTGGTTCTTCATTGTTGAATATTTTTAATTTTATTGAATGAGATAGAAACCTGTCTATTATTATTATTATTTTATTATTATTATTATTATTATTATTATTATTATTATTATTATTATTGTTGTTGTTGTTGTTGTTGTTGTGTAAGGATATTCTGCAGAAATAGATTTACTGATAAATTACACTAGTAGCACTACAACAGCTCATGCATTCTCGAATTTATTTTAAATTTGCAATTTTCAAAACTTCAGAGAAATCAACGAAAATGAGACCCACGCCATTGTTTTAAATCTCCCTTATTCAATCCATGGAAAAAATTCAAGAAAAAATTTGAATCGATTTTTGAGAAAAACAGTGTTTAAAACAATGCCTATATTTCGCGCAAAATTACACAAAAACTACCAATATTTTCAAACAAATTGAAGATGATCTTATTTAAAGAAAGTATTTCGTTAAGGAAAAAATCTCTATCTTATATATTGTAGTTGTAAGAAGACGCCCCAAAAATTCTGCAACTTCTGCAATTCTCAAAAAATTAGGGATTTTAACGAGCTTGAGACTAGCACCACTCTCTTAAGCGTTCTTACGCTATCCGAGGAGAAAGTTCAACCAAATAATTTTGATTCATTTGTGAGAATATTGTGAAAATGTTGAGGCTTTATGTACAGAACCATCAAAATATCCTGTTGAAACTTCCGAAACCTTGAGTTCGTTCAGATCGATCGGTGAATATTAATTTTGGAGAAAAACGGCTGAAAGGTTTAAGGGCCAGCTTTAACCACAGAGAGGTGGACGGATAGACGATTAGCCGTGAATACATTTTTCGGTATGCAGGTCCCACAAAACATTGATTATAGCTGCACCACGTGTCAGAGGATGTAATTTACTAAATATAGCAACAGGACTTATTCACTTTTTCTTTACCTGGGCACAGCAATAAGATTTTTTCTGCCGAAAATTCCCTGTTATCCGGCACATTTTCTTGTTCTTACGAAGGAGTGCGACAAAGTAAAAAATACACTACTATAATGATATAAATTTGCACAATGAAAGAAGAATACTAATTTAGAAGAGAAAATATTTTTCAAGTATCTTAGTCGCCCTTTCTCGATGAATCATTAGTTCAAGGTGGGACATTTTTAATGAAGAGTAAAACTGCAGACCTCGCGAACGTTTGAAACGCGCAGTAAAACGTAATTGCAGAAAAAGAATGTTAATAATTTAGTGAAGAGATGTTTTCCGTATATTAGGTATAAGCGCTGAATACATGTTCTTATTTCGAAACACAAACGATGCAATAGGAAAGACCTTACCTTCTTCATGAAAGCGCCCAAATGCCTTATTATTACACCGTTTGGCGTTCTCTTGATTTCCACTAACTTTTATCTTCATTTTATTCTCTCAACCCCAACCCATCGCCCCCGGGCGTAGTTTATAGCTCGCGTCGTCTTCGGCCCCGATCAACTGCTTCGCCTCGGCCATTGCGCAGCGCCCTCCGCCAGGTCCTTATTCCGCTTCCCGCAGTTGCCGCCGCCCCCGCCCTTGTTTCGAGGCGCTGCTTCAGCGATTCCGGCGCCGGCGCGGGGGCGAGCAGTGGTCCAGATTGAGAAGTAATGGCTAACGACCGGAAATCCAATCAAAATAACTGCAGACTTCGGATATAACTGTTATGTGGGTACTAGTGAGCTAAGAAAACCTTTCTTCAAATGGAAGTGAAAATTTCATCTTCACTGCGGAGGAAAATAAAAACTCCTGCGCAAATGAAAGTTCTTACAATAAAACATTCGACTTTTTAAGTTTTCTATTAATTTACGAATTAAGCGATTTAAAGTCATGTTCAGCCTTGAACTACCTTTAATTATGTTTTGCAAATGGACGTCTCATTACCTTACAGAGTGTAAAGTAGTACAAATGACACGTAGAAATTAGAAAAGGCAGATGAATCGATAGAGAAGTGTAAATTTCACTTGCAACCTAAGTAGAATATATATATAAACAATCATTCTATTATTCACTCTTTCAAGTTGCACTTACCGCTTCAATCCCTTCCGCTCCAATCCCCTCCGCTCCAATCCCCTCCGCTCCAATCCCCTCCGTTCCAATCCCCTCCGTTCCAATCCCCTCCGTTCCAAT
>BOPP01000039.1:6043774-6168774 GCA_017312745.1 Gryllus bimaculatus | reverse complement strand
CCTTCATCATATATGTGAATTGTTTTCCAAATATCTTAGTGTTCTACATGTTATAGTCTCCCTGATATTGTCCTTGATCCCCCCTCCCTTTTCCGGAATTGCTTTCCAAGTCCCTCCAAGGAACCTCAACTTTACACTTTCCCCTCATTTTTCTTTCATTTTTAGTTCAGTTAGTCGAACACACTCGCCTCGTCACCAATCGTTGTTCTCCATATTAAAGAGTGCTTCCACATTTTGAATTTTTAAATTATTCAGTTGTTTTTAAAGAATAGAGCAGAATAAAGCCAAAACTAGATATTGACGACACAATGAATCTGTAAAATTGTGTTGATCTTCATTCGCCTGTTTTCTAACAGACTTCTGATGAATCGGTAATATTTGTTGCGTCTTCCTACCTTGTTGATACGTTTTTATACCGGTTTACTTTATACATACGATGTGAAGAACTTTATTGATTCTATCTATTTAATGTTTTAGTCTTGTAACTGATGATCCTAAAATATGATTTCGCAAAACGTTGTAAATTGTTATCATAAATATATTTTACTGTTTCCGTAATGATTAGTGCTGAACGTTTCTATACAACAAATTTAACCCACAATCAAAACTGGAATGTCTGTAATATTTTGTGTACCTTCACCATACCATATAGCAAACAGACGGTCAAAATAAGCATTCTCCTAAAACTTCGCCTTTTTCTACATTTTTCTACCATCCAGCCCGTAGTGCGGTTTCCAAGCTATTTCAATGGATAATCAAAGAGGACGCCGCGTTGGGCGGAGCTTGAGGCGGTCGAGGAATTATGCAATCGGCAAAGCGGCAGGCCAGAGTAATCGGAGCGCGTGGCTTTGAACCCACGTTCATAACAAACAACGTTTCCACACGCAAGACGAGCAGGGGAGATTGCAGAGACGCCCACTCTCTGATCTTTCTTCGTCTCTCTTGGAGCTGTAACCATCCGACCATTTGGTTCATATTTTTGCCTTCCTCCTGTGCGCAGAAGCTGTCCAAATTGGAAAACGTTTCCTCTCTCGGTGTGTTTTAAAACATTCCGCAATTCATTTTCTACGCCTTTCAGAAAACGATCAACAACTGAAATCTAAAAATGCGGACGTGTTTATTGACGTGTATAAGATTTTTTGACGATTCTCTGACAGCTGATCCTCAATGTACTGTTGTTGATCTCGTAACCTTGCTGTACGAAAGGGAGTCAATGCCACAATGTTACATCATTCATCGTTACATCTCTTTCGTGATATATTGTATTGTGCTCAGACGCCCCCTAACGAATTAATTTTGAGTCTCACAATGCAGATTAAGCGACTTGAGGACGACCTCAGGTCGTATATATAAACTCTTTTGTCCGCATAGGGAATGCCATATTTCTTTATTTGTTTTCCCAAGAACAGAATGTCACACACGACCCATTATGTCGTGACGCAGCTAACTTACAGATATCTGGGGGCAATTTTGAATCACACTGTGTATTAGCAGTTGAGGAAATAATACCTTTGGGAATCAATGTCTTAAACTGTAAAGCTTCAGAAAAGCAGTTGTTAGAGGTTAAATATGAACCTCACTGGCGACGAACTTCATTTTTGCGATATTTTCGTTGAAGATAATATATTATATGTAAGTTTCTTCTTTTTCTGTCATCTGAATGTCGCGCCAGCATGAGAAGTTGCTAGTCTGTATTACGGAACATATTGCTTAAAGTTGCGCACGATTTCCATTCTATCGGGGACATTTTCCTGCTTCCACAAAGAACATCTTATGCCATCGTATAATTCAGTTTTACTTCAGAAAGTTTAATTTTATTACTTTTTACCATATGAAGAATCAAAATTAAGTTGATTAAAAATATGAAGAATACCTTTTCTGATTAATTTTTTTTCCCAAGAATATATGTAAAACGAAGTCTAAATACTCTTCTAGATATAAATCATATATGTATTCTGACACATTATATTGTGAAGGGGGCTCCATCTTGAGAAAATTATATTTCAATGAAAATTAATTTTGGAGTTTTTAACTTATCAGCCTTATCCTTCATGCAACCCACAATACACCTACGTATTGCTCGTGCATTTCAGTGAAATTCTTGTCTTTCAACGTTGATGTGCGGATCCCCATTTTAAATTGTAACTCAGTAATAGATAAAGAGAGTCTCCTTGTGATAATAAAATATTGTAAAAATTATGCTACATATTTTGATAATGATGAGGGTCTATTTCTCGCATATGAATTAGATTTTGCACAATTTTTCAGTATACTTGAGTAGTTTATTGGCTTAATAATGAAGAATAAGTTATTTATTCTAAAAAACTGCTTGTCGCCAAATATACTTAAATATTCCATCAATATTTAACAGTTAACTGATATGTTGTACCGCATGTTAAAAAATCTATGTGAAATTATTCCCCATTCACATAAACTATTTGTTCTTACGTAGTCTATGTTTGTTACATTTTCTAATATTTCTTTCACTTCCACGTCTTTTGAATTACCTGTTAGTTCGGGGAAGCTTTTACATAAATTTTGCGAAACACACCCCAGAGCTCCAATGACTATCGGTATGACCTGTGTTTGTAAATCACACATGCGTCTGATGAATCACGATGAATCACATGGTATCCGATGAGGAGGTTTGGTAAACCGAAGAGCCGACCGAAGATTTATCACACATATGTCTAATATCCTTTGCGTCACATTAAAGTTCTTTTATAAAATTAATTTTGGTTATCTTATAAATGTATATTGTTGTGATAAAAAAGTATGCATATCGTTTACAATGTTGCCTTATTGCATTCGCACAAATTTTAAAATTTGCTTCTAACAACGGTCGTTTCCAAACCATGTACTCTTGCAAAAAGTTTAACATTATGAATTGTTTGCATAATATACCATTACTTTACTGAAAAACGTTTTGGGAGTGGATATTTTTAATTATACAATACCATATTTAATTTACAAGTTTATTTAATTTTTTAGTGGTAGAACCAAACAATGTAAGTTAAAATACCATGTACTATTTGCACTGACTTCTTAATTTGCCAGACTTCTTACTATTATCTAATCGACGTAACATGAAACTCAGGTTCAATTACGTTAACTATTATTTTTATCGTTTTTGCATCTCCCTTTACTATTAAAACAGAAACATGATCTCTAGCACACATACATTAACGCTTAGTATTTACGTATACCTCCATATGATATCGCTCAATAAGGACGGTATATCTCGAAAAAGTATCGCATTTATATCGTTTTTATTTGTTGATTTTTTTAAACGTTTGTATTTTAATTTTCATTTTTGCAAACAATTGCACTAACCTACATTTTTTATCATTTCTCTCTCTTACCATATAAGCTGCGATGCATCAGTGACCGACGACGGCGTGCACTGAACGCGAAACTTTCAATAATCTTTGGTGCATTTTGCACATTCGTTAATTTGGTGCATTCTGAAATTGCGTTGGACAATTTCATTTGTGGAATAGCGTAATTAAATACTACTTGTAGATTGAAAATTTCCTGATTAATTTAAATTCACCCATGGCATTACCGACGATGATCAGTTAACCACCCACCACTTGTTCGAAACGCGGCAACCTTAACCACGCGCTCCTGACAACACCGGGGCGTTCGCACGCGTCTTCATATCGAGAATGACTCGCCCGTGCGCGCGCGCGCGCGTGTTTGTGCGGTTGTCTCGGGGCGCGCGGCTATCGGTTACGTGTGTACCCCGCGGAAGTAAACATTTCCCGGCCTGTTGTCGTTGCTGTCGGGGCGGCGCGCTCGCCGAGGGCGACTACGTGACGTGGGCCGCATAATGCGAGGGATGTCGGTCCGCGGCCGGTCACGTCCGCCGCCTCGCGAAGCTGCTCTCGTTCGGCGTCTACCTCACCCGGTTATGACAGCGGCCGCGCCGCGCCGCGCGGACCCGCTTCACCCGATGACAGGAGGCCCCTGCCTCGGCCGCGTGCTTCGCTGGTGTCCAGCTAAGGAACGTGGACCTCTCGTACTTCTTCCTCAGATTGTGTAATACGGAACGCTGCCGTCCATTACACACAGTATGAATGTGTACTCTCATGAACTAACGCTTCAAGAATTTTAAAAGGAACAGTGACAACCGATGTCAAACGGAAGATAATACCTTCAGATTTAAAATTTCATATTATGTACCACCCCAATGACCAGCTGAATTAACCACAGTCAGCATTGCCGATACCTCTGAAGCGACTCTGACAGGGCCGCCCTGGGGGTTCGAGTACCATAATGTTGACGGATTTTCGACGCTAGCTCCAGACGGGGAGAAAATAATGAAAATAACTGTCCGCCTGTCCTTTGATATTTGTGAGAAATCTTGTCGTCCTATAGAGTATACTCACGTTAATGCTTCTGAGAAATCATTCACTGTAGCATTCTTTTCATATTACGAACGTTCGTGAATTATTCGTTACCTTTATCGATGCATTTCAAACTCCGATATGTCGTATGTCTTGCAGGAATGTGTGATTTGCAAAGTTTCAATGTGGGCGGATTGTTGTTGCGCGTTTAACTCGAGCGTTTCTTTGGCGAACCTTCTTTAGCGTAATGAGGAATATAGTCTTCAAAATTATGATGGCAATTAATCATAACAAGACAGCATCAGTTACGAGGAACAGAAGGCGAAAATCATGCCTGAGGGATAAGACTTGTTGAACATTGAAATTGAAAATTATTGTCGTAAAGGCCCCGGCACTGACTGCAGAGCTCAATGAACATCTTCAGGAGCCTCTTTTAAAAACTCTAACAAGAGCTGCATAAAATGAACACGTATGACAAGGCGGCGAAGAGTAAATTGATGAGCATATACTGTGAACAAAAAATGAGTGAAAGAAAGTGATATGGTTTAATAAGTCATTTTTCACATTCTTTCCACCAAAACACTGATGTTATTTGTAGAGAAAACATGTAGAAATAACTTTCCCAATTGTTTGATTTCCACTTACAACGTGAAGGGAAATTTGTGATGATTTGGGCTGCATTAGCATGATATTCTGATGACTCAACCTTTGCCTTTAAATAACACCTTACTCCCAAAAACTACGTTGACATCTTGAGCAGCTGTGTTAACAAGTGCATCGTATGGTACAGATTGCATTCCCTTTTAAAGGTACAGTGTATGAAGATGACAATTCCGAAATTTATACAGCCCAAGTTCTTCAGACAAGCTTTCAAGAACTTCCTGTAGATGTACAATCGCCTACTGCACATCTCCAAATCTTCCTATATGTCTAGCGGTTTAAAGCCTCCATCGGAGGTTTACGAACTTGCGTTTATGAACTAATCTATTTCTTTAATCTAGCGTTAGCTCCGCTCAGTTGGGCGTGCTCTCTCACGGGTCCCGGGTCCCAGTCTTGATCAAGAAGGATGATGATGATGATAATGATAATGGCGATGATGGGATCGCGTGCGGTACTTGGCCTGTTGTACACGGTGCTGCGTCAGCATTTGCCTGAAGTGATTAGGTTAACCATAGATACCAATAATCAGCACAGTCAAGCTACGAATGCCTTTCCGCCTCGCGCCACAAACTCGTCGATATTAACACACGTCACGTAAATCCCTGGCACCTTGCGTGGATCCGATATCGCGACTTCTCAATGACTAGTACGCTCGTGTATTAAGGTAGTTACGCCAAGGTCTCCTTCTGGCGGCAGTGGCGCGCTTCGTGGCACAGTGGCATGCCACGAGATTCGCAGCGCAACTAGCGTCGGAAAAAGAAACTTTCAGTAGTAATCCCGGCGTTTTCAGGTTCGTGGAATCGCATGTAAAAAAGAGGATGTGCACAGAAAAATCTAAGTAAGAAAATAAATAAAAAGTAATAACAAACGTTCTTAAATCTATCTATCTAAATCCCGCCTAATCGTATTTCATGTGTAAAACGTACAAACATTCACTACGACTTACCGTACCCTACTACTCGGTTTTGGGGAGATGATCAACTGCGGAAAGGGGTGATTTCGTCGTGCTATTCGTGCCACGCCGAGTCTTGCTGGTGGCATCGACCCAAGAGCACTGTCGAAAGGAGTTGCCTTCATACTCACCGCTTCCGGTGCGGGGAATAGTTCGACAATTCCAATACTTTTTTAAAACATTTCCTGTACCTTAATTACATAACTTAAAGTGTTATTTTTTGATGAAATCTAGTCTACAATAAAAGTTCCTTAAATCATTTCAAATACATTTTTTCGAAATATTGGTATTATGTGTATTTTAGCATCAAATTCCGTCAAAATTTCCCAAACTCGGAAACAATATGTTCTTAAAAACTGCTCCATTTTTAAAATGTTTAAAAGAAAAGAACAAAACATGCTGAATTTTGTATCTCAAGTAACGTTTTCATCAACATTTTTGAAGATTAAAAAATAGAGGATGTGTATTATTTTATGTTTTGGGCTGAATTATATGACGAACCATCGCAGCAATGTAATGGATAAAAGGGTCGAACGCAAAAGACAACACGTTTGCGTTTAAATTCGAGTCTGGGTAAGTATATTTGCAGAAGGTTTTGCTGTTTTTGCATTGCAAGTATTTTGGGAACACTCACAGTAACATGTAATGGATCAAAGAAGTGATTGCCGTCGCCGGGTCGCGAAAACATATGCAATCAGTTCAAATGTGCGACATGCTGTCTAAGAGATCAATTAGTAATATTATAATATCTGTTGCAAATAATACGAGAAAGAAAGCCATGTTTTCGCATTATTGTTTTCATTTGAAATTTCATATTTTATAAAAATATTTCAAATAGTTTTGGTGGAGAATGAGATCGAAGAAATTTTCACTTCTCTAAATCACGACCACCTTAATGTATATTCGTGTCTATTGGTTTCCATTCACTTCCTTCAAATCAACGTTTCTTGAATCAGCCTGGAAACGAATGATAATGATTTCTTCATAAATCCTCACTTATCTGTGATGTCCATATTTGAAGACATTAAGGAAATATTATCCTAATTTGCATCTGAAACGTAAACTAGTTTTCGTTTTCCATCAACGCACCGTGATGTAAAAATTAAAGTTGACAATATTGCAAATTGTGAGTTAGTAGGGGTCGCACTGCTCTGAAAATCTGCTGGCCTTCGGTCACCGACGACGATCGTTAGCGGCTACGTCAAGGGAGTAAGCGCGACCGCCAGCGGCTGACCCTTAAAGTCCAGCTTTTCGTGATGACAGACGTTCTGACTCCAAATTTGTAGATCAAACACCAGTTTCGAGGCAAGGAATGGAACATGGACTGCTCTTTTTTTGCTTGTTATCTGTTCCACCAAAGGATCAAGTTCAGAAAACGCAGCCTCAAAACACTCTACCTTTTGGTTTTCGTTCCCGTATCAAACCGCGAAATCAGTATATTTTTAATGATATTTTTATCTGAACAGTAAAATAGTTCATTTTTTAACGTAAGTTGGAAATATAAGAAGATTCAAGTGGTCAAATTTAGTATCGTCAAACTCGGGTAAGTTTTAATGAAACGGTCAGGGTCTAGCTCTAGTTCTCTGATGCCCACTTAGTTTAAGTATCGGGTTGTGACTGTACTTCACCCTAATTTATATCGTCGCTTCTACGTGAAAGAGACGAGAGCGATTGAGCTGAGTAGAATAAATATAAGAACGTGGATTGATTGAGTTCTACTTTCTCTTTAGGGAGTAGAGAGAAAGTTATGAATTGCGCGAGAAAACGGCGAATTTTTTACACAAAAACTTTTATTACATGGCCCTGATAACGATAAAGTGGATAAATCCAGTTGCTTAATTAAGAAAGAAAATCCTCTAATACTGGTACAGCCAGAATCCATGTGGGCCTTTGATACCGAAAAATCGAATGATGGCAAAACGTCCGCCTGTCCGCCTGTCCGACACAACGTCCGGCTGTCCGACACAACGTCCGGCTGTCCGACACAACGTCCGTCTGTCTGGCACAACGTCCGGCTGTCCGGCACAACGTCCGGCTGTCCGGTTGTGGAACAGCACAACAAGGAAAATAAAAGTTGTTGCTTCTTAGCTGACCTGAAAAAAGTGACCGTTTGAAATTGTTATAACTTAACGACGGTATGTCATATTACATTTAACACCGTAAAAGTTATTTTTTCAACAATAGCCAATATCATCACAGACGAGATTAATGTTACTGATTATACAAGTGTAACAATCCAAAGCAATTTTGAACGACTACGAAGACTAATTTTCAACGGAGCTGTAGAAATTTGCCTGGACCTTCACCCGTTAGTCTTCGTTCTGGAGCGGATATTAGCGGTTGCATATTTTGGGACCCAATCTTGGAGTTTCATTAGCCGTGATGTAAGTTCGGGTCGATTGTAGACTAGATCAAAAAACAAAATGGCTCTTCTAAAATTGGTCGTGACTTGAGATTGAATTTTACCTTGCAGGAAAACTCGTCATTTGATCTTCAAGACTTAACTTATAAAAATATTTATGTACGATGTGATATATATACTGATTTTGTACCGTTTGCAAGATCTTGTCTTAAAGTGGTCGGATAACGAACAATAAGTATTTGTAAATCAATTTTGGACAAGAACTAAAAATTACTATCGATTACTATCACTTCATTTTCCTCACGTTTCCTAACTTTTCGGAGCGGCATCGTGATGAATGTTCAGTGAATGGTATGGTTATAACTCATTTGCAAGAGTTTAACTGCTATACTTCAAGGATTCTGAAAAAGCATTAATTCAATTAATTTAGTAATTGTAACATAAAGGAGAATGAATGGAATTTTAATTTCTAAATGAATGAAATCCGATTTACGAATGTGGCAAATAAATACTCTATTACAGATCGTTGAAAGGTTAAAGAAAAAATATTTAATTCCAACGAAAATGACGCAGTCGGTTACAGTGGCAAACGCACAGAACAGGAATTGCCCTAATTGACATTAATTTGTGTCTGTCATTCAAAATTTATTATTACACTTATTTGATTTTTGCCTTCATTTTTTTGATAAACAATTACAAAACCCTGTTAATATTCTGACAATATAATGTTTTTAATTGTTTTAAGCACTTTAGTTTTTCTAGGCTTCAATTGATTGAAAGGTTTCTTAATACAATCACAATTAAAACATTATAAAAATTATGCAATGTTTCAGGAACTCATTGGGACCATCTTGTCCTAATTACCAGGAAGTTACGATGTTTTCGCTATGCGATTGTTGCTTAGAAAGAAAATAACTTTCTGATCACTACGAATCCCAAAATCTACTCTCCGCCCTATTCATCGTGGAAATTCATTCATCATTCATTCAGGAAAACTTAATTATTAGGAATCTCAGTTGCCATTTCTTCAGTGATATTATAGAGTAGGCAAATGTCAAAAAATAGGAGGAATAATTAGCAATTTTTCCCAATTTCCAGACTCAGGTTATACAGGAAATAAAGTCTGGAAAAACTGATAGCATTATAATAGAACAGGGTGGTCGGATGTATCGTATTAGTATTATTAAACCGACAAAAGAAAAATAATTTATTTCTAAAAAGATTTCTGAGATGTACACATCCTCTGTAGACTTTAATCTTCATCGGATATTAAAGATCTAGTATTTCCCTTAATTCAACGTCAACGTGTCCGATGATTCTCTTACGAAACATCAAAGATCCCAGAAAATACGCCCCATCTCAAAATCGCATTTAGACTGCGGCTTTGGAGACGAGAACTCACGACAAAGGAAGGTCTTCGAGTCGAACGAAAGAGGGCTCTCACCACAATAAGAGGCACGCGAAGACGACAGCACAATCGCCCACGCGGCTGCCACCAAACACCGACGTAGCACGCTAGATAAATGGGGCGGGCGGCTCCCCTTGAAGACGAGCGCTCCGGGAGAAACACAAGAAATATTCAAGGGATTGCACGAGAGAAAGATCCAGCAAGAGGCGGACTTAAGTAGGGCAAACGACGAGGGAAAACGAGAAAGAGTGAGAGGAAGAGAAAAAATATGAGACGAAGGCGAAGCGACGGGTGTCGGGATCAAAACGGGAGAGCAGGCGTCGCCATGAATGATGGAGAGCTCGGTGAGTGATGGCGGGTTCCGCCAAGAATGGGAATGAAGCGCGGAAGGGCGGCGCCGCACTTTCATGGTCTCGGGGCACGCGGCCGGCCCCTGCCGCAGAGGACACGCTTCGCGGAGCGAGACGTAGTATTCAGCGGTGAAGCCCCCCGGGCGTGGGGCGGGGTCCAGCCTGCTTCACAGGGGTGCGGAAGAAATCCACCTGCCGGGTCTTGGACGTAAGGAGCGCTGGTTGCGCCGCGCTCAGCGCGAAAGCCGTCTCCGTTGAGTACAGGGCTTAGGAGTCCGGGGCTTGGTGTGACAGTTCAGCGGCAACATAGGTGCTTCTGCGACGTCGTTGACCGGGTGGACTTAGTGTTCGAGAGAAAGCGGTGAGTTTACAACCCTAATTAGATAGCTAGGACGAATTCAACAACCTCCTGGAAGAGAATTCGAGCGGTCGACCTCTCTGATCGGCGATTTTCGTTGGGGCAATCAACAGCGGCCGAATCCGACTAATAATAGACGATAATTGGATGGCGAGCGGTATATGGCACACTGAGACGACTCGTCATTATGTGGCTGCTCGAAAAGGGAGTTGGTCCGGTACTCACCCAGAAATTCCGAGAAATCGCGGAATTTATTGTTAAGAGCAGTCGGCCTATGAAATTAATTCCGGCAGGCTCCACAAACTCACTTAAGTTAAACGCATGAGTAAATTACAAACAGCTGCCGGAACCGAACCCGTGTCCTCCCAATCTCTGGTACCCTCGATCCGTAAGTCATTGCTTGTATGTCCTCCACTACCGATGGGAACAACAAACATTTAAGCAATAAAACTGGTCAATTCGCTAAAATATTTAAAGGACACTTCTTAAGAGATTGACGTATGTTCATAAAATAGAAAATTTCCCAAATTTCATAAATTTCCCAAAGCAGAGTAGTACTTTAACTTTGTATCTTCGAATTAAATTTGCATATTTGGAATACAATTTAAATTTCATATCTTGAAGAGTAAATAAAACCTATGTTAAGAGATAAATATAACATCACAAAACATCGAAATTTCATTTTTAAAAGTACTATATACATTGCGAGTATTTGATTTTCTCGCATTTCGCGATGAAAAGTATGAACTTTCATAATAGCCATCCCTTCTTTTCAACCTGACGTGGCTTTTCATTCGTCTTCACCGAAGTCTTTACAAAACCCAACAAACTAGAAGCACAACGTCTGAGAGATTCAATTTCTACGTGTGACTTCGTCTTTCAAACAAACCATATACTCTAGACGCCCCATTAACGAAATTCTTTGGAGGATTCTCTCTTTGTCGAACAGCCATGGTGCATTCAACGCAAGAGCGCATGAGGTTGAAACTAGACAAAAGACGCGAAGCTTTGAAGAACTTTTCTGAAGTGCGTTCTCGTCTACTAACGATGTCGAGTCGCCTGTCTATTCGTACGAAAAGCACTGACGTCCATGGAACGCTTGCAGCTTATGCACGCCTGGAAGCTCATTATACTAGCCACGTTTATAATGTTGTCGAGTACAACAGATAGAACAACATTAATAATAAACTCGAAATTCTTTTATGCGTTTCATTTGCTGCAGCTGGTTTTTTATATTATTATTAATTATTTTTTATTTGGTCGACAATTTTGTCTTTCGATGGTATTAACAAGTTACTAAGAACGAGTAGATTACAGCGGATGCCGTCTCTTGTTGCCTACTTGCCATCTTCTTTAATTCCAATCATCTTTTCTTAGACTTCTGTTTACCACTGATTCTGAATTGATATTATGGTTCCTAGTGTTTTTAGGTCTACCACGTTTCCTTCGATTAGACTGCATACCTGTTTTGGTCACATATTATTGGGCATTCACTGAACCTGCCCCTACTTCCTTGATACTTTCGATTCGATGGTGACAATAATATCAATACCGATACCAACATCTCTTCTCTAATGGATTTGTTCCTAACTCAATGCTTCTCATCCTGTTACATTTCCGCCAGAAATTCTCCTCCATAGCCCTCAACTTTGACCACCATTTTTACATGCCTGATAACTATGGTTAATATTGCATAGTGCCTTCTACTACGGCTTTGTAATGACTAATTTTATTCCTTCTCGTTATCTTCTTACTCCATAGAATGCTGTTAGGTTTCCTTGTTGCTGCTCTGCCTTGTCTCATTGTATATGCTTTTTCATCACGGTAGCAAACTTTCATATATATTTTCATCCCTATTGGATATTTTTTTGTTTTCCCAGGTTCAAATCAGTTCCTACTCCGCCAACTATGATATACTCAGTTTTACAGATATTGTTAGTTCGCATTTGTCATATTCTTTTCTAAGCTTTCTGGTCATATAATTCATGTCCATATCATTTTCTGCCAAAATCATCTGATCGTTTGCAAATTTGATGGTTAACAGTTGATTAATGTCTACAGGTACTCCAATGGCATAGTACTACCTTCTCCATATCACCATTCCATTCAAATATAATTTATATAGCGTAAGTGCTATGCAGCATTTCAGTTTCAGTTTTACTAATATCAAATTCCGTCGACATTTTATTTACTTTCTTAACGCTTGTACTCATGCCACAATACAGATTTCGCACTGCAATAATGTACGTGATTTGTACTCCTTTGTTCAATACTTTTCATCATTTTTGGAGCGGTACACTGTTATGTGCCATTTTTAAGCCTACGAAAGCTACATGTCTCTCTATTCCAGGAGCTAATTGTTTGTCAAGGATCTGTCGGAAAACAAATATATTGTCTCTGAAAGACCTGCCAGCACCAAAACCGCACTTTTTCTCTGAATCGCTAAACTCTGTCTCTATATGTTTTCTATTCAGTGTTAATATTATTATACAAATTGACTTTTAGAATTGAACATCGTAAGGCTACTTGAGATTTTCTCTAATTGTACATTTGTCGTATTTTATGAAAGAAATAGAACTATATTAGGGATGTAAAAGTATTAACAAATTAATTAATTTTTAATAATTGAATATAATTTAGTAGTGAATATATTGTTTAATTTGATTATACGGTAAACTTGCGACGGTCTAAATAAATCTTCCGGAAAATGAATTCCAATACGTCTTAAATTACTTTACGTCTAGTCAAGATTGAATTCAGATAGACATGTTAGATCAGAAATTGTGGAGTAAAATCGGGAGATATGTCACGCTCGTTCAAGGTTTGTGAGTTGAGAATGAATCATTGGGTTTTGAAAATTTTCCTTCAAATGTTCTTTCTTACGCATGGTAATGTAGGCCTTGAGGCGAACTAGTACATCCGTAGTCTACTATTTATCATTAATTGTATGGAAATTAAGGATCGATTACAATTTTTACATTTTTATGTACGCTTCGTTTGCCGTTGGTTTAACTTTTGGTTTGCGTATTATATTCTTATCTATCAATGGCCCGAAATATTTAATCGGGAGAGTTTTCAGTGCCCAATTTGGGAATTATTAATCAGTAGGGCATTGCAGCGTAAAAAGTTCGCTTATGATTTTCATGGATTCACTATTACTCTCTTTTACTGTAATATTTCTTTCGATTCTCTGCAGCTATTTTAATATTGGTGTCCAAAGTACATAAATCCATATCATTTGCTTACAGTAAAGTGTTTAAATGTATTACTTCAAGTATGTCTGAGGGTTACATATTAAGGAGGGTTGGAGAGAGAATGGAACATTGCGGATACCAGCAGCAGTGAGATATGGTGATGAAAATTTGTTAATTTTAACTTTTATTTCTCTGTATATAAGAAAACTACTTATAATGCTTAAGAGATTTTGGGGAAATCCAATTTTATTTAGCTTGTATGTGAGGTTAAAGTGCCGCACAATTAAACGCATGGGCAATGTCTAGAAATACTGCTATCGTATGTTCTATATTGTGGAAGTCATATACTGTGTGTGCAGTAAGACGAAGGTGTTGAGACCTGCATTCACCCTGATAAGATAAGATGGCATTAACTTTTTTGAGATACTGAATAGTGATATGAATAAGTTTGTCAAAAATTATTGCTATATATTTTTACTTTTACTTTCTCTTTTACATTGCATTTTTTTACTACATAACGTTTTCTCTAACTTTTGTCTTAACTCATTTCATCGTATAGCATTCAATGGGTATTGTAAAAATGTTTAAAACATTTGTCGTCTACAATCATTTTATAGCAATGTATGAGTACAATGCACTAATCATTCTATTGCAACGTATATCGCATTCAAACAGCGAAACAAAAAAATATTTTGAGAAGGAACCATTATAGATGCCACAATTAAACACAATCTACACAATAATGTCCATCGGCAATACAGTCATAATTAAAGCTCAATAATTATTAATTAATGAACAATAATGGTGGGAAATTTAAACGATCAGAAGTCAGTTTTTAATATCCCGCTTAGGAACTTCAGTGAGTGTTCTCCCTGTCTACAATGAAGTACAGAGAATAACATAAAAGTTGTATTTCCTGCAATGAAAATTATTTTCTTACAACCGTTGCCTCTTTACACCTCTGCATTATATCTTTTCAATCTGCATCTCAAATACGGTTCTTTAGCTCCATGTGCATTCTAAAATTTTCTGCAGCCTGTTGCGTTGCAGTGACGAGTTCACACAAAGGTCAGTGTCATGACCTTTTCATAACTAGCGGTTCTCCTTTGCCGGCCTTTGCCCTTTCTCTCGGGTTGCGTTCCGAGACAGCTATGTCCAGCGTTCCATGACTACCAATTGCTTTTCTCAACATTATAGGAACGTTTTGAACCTCTAGTTCCCGTTCTGAAAGGTCTGGTAGTTTTCTATCTTGAATATAACATTTTAACTAAAATGTTCAAACACAAACATGTTTTCTTATTTATGTTTCATACATATTATCCAAGACTCCTAAAATGAAAATCATATATATTATCTAAATATTTGCACACTATATTTTAATGTCAACATTTCATCACAATTTATCAAACTACCTTTCAATAAACGGACGGACGTCGGACGTAAAACTTCTTTAGGTTGGATTCTTAGGACTAAACGGACGTAAAGATTCAAAGAATGTTTTAGTACTGTTTGTAAAAATTCCGGAATTCATATTCCCTCGGGAAGATTATCGGATGCGTTCAGCTGATTATTTATTACTTATTCAGTTAAGTATCAATTTTTCTTTTCTAGTCATTTCACTGACTTGTAGTAATTAATTTGAGTCTTCTTTGATGCTGAAACGAAGTTTTTTCATCGTCACACCTACTTCATTCTATTATTTATTATCCTATCTCGTTGCTTCTAATATCTTGCTGAAGATAGAGCACACTAATAACTATCATTCACATTGCTGTCAACGCAGGAGATATGCAACTGGTGGCCAGAAACAAAGAGATAACTCTCTCTGACTGCACTCAAGATGTTTATTTTTACTTCTTGGTAGAAACGTAAATGACATTTCATTATTTTCTGATATGTTTGCGTGTTCCTCAAGAGAAGAATCCACGTTGATGTTCTGAACATAATCCATACAGTCGAAGTAAGTTCAAGTTCTAAACCATAACATCTTTGTATTGAAGTATTAATTATATTTAAGGCTTGCTTTCTACTTAAATAAATTAAGATTTAAATATGAGTATTTTTGCTTGTGAAAGTAACGGGAAAATATAGTGTATGTGATTGCCATATTAAATTATTGACAAATATAGCTTGAGGTCCTCTTCCTTATTTACGTTAACCTTTTAGCGTTTTCATTTGCTTTCATTTCTAATTCAATTTGAAAGAGTAAAGTAGTGGTGTGAAATTGAAGGTTTTGATGGATGGATGTTTGCCAACTTAATTCCATCACAATATATGAAATGCCAAATACAAGATCGTTATAATATTATGGAATTTTTTAGCAGATTTTTTATTAATACTTTTATTTGTTACTGGGGAGATAATAAAATTTTTTGAAAGGATTAGTTCGGTTGAAGAAAAATATTTAAAAATATTAAGAAAGGTAACATTTCGGTTACGAACTTGAAATGTATTGCAAAAAAATTAGTTGTCAATAAACTAAATTACTCACAATACTGATTATTAATTTTAAAGAGATTATTTTATCGTCTCCAAGAATAATTCAAGTACCTTTTACCTCTGGGATGCCGAAGGGCTTCATTGATCAGCTTTGCTTTTCTGCTTGCAATTCGCTTAATTGGAGCCTTAACAAACTTATCTTCTTCGGCGCTTAATAAGAAAATATTAACACTGTACTCATTGTACGTAATTGCTATTTAGTCGTTAGCCACTAATTAAAACATTAATTTTCGGATATTTTAGTCAATAAAAATCCACCAGCTGTTGCTTAGATCAAATCATTGCTTGTTAAATATCCTGTTTTTACAGATAAAGAATAAATCAGATATACTTCGTTAATATGAAGCAAAAAATACCTAACACGCACAATAAAAATATTACTTTTTCGAACATTTGCGCCTTTATGCTACATTGTATTTTAGTTATTGCTTCCAATATCGCTTAAGAAAAAATTGATTCAAAAGTTGTAATATGCAAAATGTGACTAAGCCATCAAGATTAGGTTCTACCAACGTTCGCTTTGAAAAATTCAAACTAGAAGGAATCTGAAAACGCTCTAAAATTTGATTAAATTTCTAAGAACTTGATTTATTTCCTCATGACGCGAAAGCGTATGCGAAAAATCTCGAGGTAATAATTTAACCCCAATATTGTAGTCAAAGCCTTCTCCTCACCTGTCCACGTCGAGACGGCCAACTAAAAGCTTGTTCAAAGGATCAAATTGCCGAGGCATCGGAGCGGCGCCCGCACGAGACGGAACTCGAGACGAGTGTATCGGTAGCGCGCGGCCGCAAACAAAGAAATCGCCGCAACACAGCCCCCTCACTCCCTCCTCTTCCCACGCACCGGCGGCCTCCTTCACCCGGGTCGGAGTCGGGGCGGGCGCGGGCGGCGGCCGCGGTTGGCGTGGGCTCGGGGACGGCGGCGGTGGCGGAGGGAGGGGCAGAGGCGGAGGCGGGACAAGGGCGGCGTGAGTGCGGGGGCGCTGGGGCGCTATCGATTCGGCCGGACGCCCCCCACGCACCCAGAGTGGCGGGGCAAGCCCGGGGGTGCGCCGGGGCGGGATGCGGAATGGAGGGGCGGCGGGTGCTGTGGTGCGCACGCGGGGCGTCCGCAGGCGCCCCCGACGCGCAGCGCGCAGGCCCGCGCCGCGCCCCCACCCCGCCTCCGCCCCCACCCCCACCCCCACCCCGCCCCGCTGCGCTGGAGCCGCGCCGCGTTGGGCGTCTTGGGGACGCGCCGTCGCCGCGCTCCGCCGCTCGCATGTTCCGAATGTGGGGTTATGGTGGGCGAGATGCAGGAGTGCGTGGAGCCGGTGCTGATTGTCGGAGATGAACGACGTGGAATGTTAGGTGAGGTCGCGGCACTTCGCTCTTCGCCGTAGTGTTGCATTTTGGAAGTTAGCTTGGTTTTATATATGTATTGTTTTCTTCCGCTGGAATATCAACAGCAATATCAATGTGTCAACAACGTTTTTCTGAACGTTTCTTAAACCCTTATACAAATATGTACTTCTGTACATTATTTTCATTTGTATTTCTCAATTAACATTATTTTCTAATTCATGACAATTCCCCAATATCGAATTGACATCTGCTTTTGCCGGACGTAATGTGGTTTTGCTGAAGTTTTTGGTACGCAGTTGTTAAAAGTTGCCATGTATTGATTGCTGGACATTTTCCAAATTATATTTGAAATATCTTCCTCGATTTTATTTTTATTGTGCTTAATGTCATACCACGTGTTTAGCGGCTAATGACAGTACTCCCTGCATTCGTGAAACTTTTTTTACGTTAATGTCTCCGCGTATTGGTCTTCTCCAATATATTTAAAACAACTCGCTGCCTTGCTACAAAATTTACGTCTCCAATGTGCATTCGACTGCAGTCTATGTGCTTTAATGCGCATGTGGGTCACCCAGATTAATGAGAAGTGTGTTGTTGCTGCCAGTTTGAGTTCCAGAACTAGCAAACTATGTCAGATTTCCATCGATTACGTTGAATCTGCGAGACGTGCCATAGTTTACGTCTCCTCGTCAATCACGGTATATTGAGTGACAGATTCATCAACTCTGACATGCAATCAGGGGAGGAGTGCGTCAAATCTCGATTAAGCTGTAGTCCTCTTCAAGAAAAATGTTTTTGTGGAGCACTTAATTGATTGTTTCACCAACAATGCGTTGCCTAAAAATATGTGTGTGTTGTTAATTCATGTCAAACGTAAACATTACATCCCATTGGTTTCAATTATATTTGTAAAGTACAGTTCGTATTTTAGTTTTAAATATTTTTCTCTTGTGTTATTTTTATTTGTCACTTTTAGAATTTATTTACTATATACGATTGGTGTGAATCTTCTTTTTGTTGATTTCGGTGTCATCACGTGTATTCCACGTGTGTTCAGTTGAATGTTATGATCTCTGATGTACATTTTGAGAAGTAGATTTGCTTTGAGGCCAAAGTATCTGCAGTACTCACATAAAAGTCTTCACTAAGGGATGGTTTGTTTTTTTATCTAAAATTATATTTTAGACAAGTGTAACGTAAATGATTGATTGAATTTCTACAATTATAAAAATGACATTACACCAAGACCTTCGTGAACCCTTTTTGTATTTCGGTATATTGTTATTATTATTATAATAATATTACCCTACCTTGAAGATCCGTAATTTTTTACTCAATAATAGAGATATATGACAAATATAAACAGATTGATGATGAATTACGCATACATCACTATTTATTATTCCGAAATATTGCCTTCTAAAAATATTATATATGGCAGTTTAAAATGTATTTTCAGATAATGAGAATATGCTGATAACTTATAAGCAACAATTGTTCCAATTGTTCAATTATTGTATGGGGCTCATGTTTCTAGCTGACTTACAAATCGGAGATCAATCTGCTTTTTTAAAATTTCCATCGTTATCATGATAATCATTTTTCTGATAGTTATACTACGCCAGATGAATAAACTATGTAGTTATACAGCTTATTCATAACGTTCTCTTCTCTTCACATTATATTATATTAAATTGCCAGGTCATTTTTTAGCTGGTTCAATAGTTACTTTCGTTTCCTACGCATAAAATAAATGGCTTTCTCTGGACCAACGTTACGATTCGAAATGGGAGAAAACGGAGCATCTATGGGTTTGCGAATGGCACGTGGCCAAGTCTTTCGGTGCAGAATGGAAACGTAGACCGCATAAAATTACGTAACATAAATTAACGTAAATCAAAACATTACGAAAAAGTAATATTAGGGATTCGTAACGGAAGTTTATATTTTTTCTTGCAACTTATGAATGCACCGTCAGTACTGTACTGTACCCTAAATATGAATTTATTGAGTTGACATGTGAAAATTGTTTTAGAAGTTACAAGAGATTTTAAGACTAAATACGAAGATACTTACTCTAATGATTTATGTGTATAATCATTTAATTAAGTCAATCTCTTACATAAAATACATATATAAATTCGATGCAATTCGAGTCAAATATCCCTATTCTCGCAGCTTAATTTATAAAGTGAAATAAATATCTCATTAATTCTTTAAAAGTGAATTTTAATGTTTTTACGGAATTCAAATATATTTTTTCTACAATTGAGATAGAAATATTTTTATGACAATTATGGCCATTTACCTGATGTACTTTGCTTAGAAACGTGAATTTTCTATTAGTTGATGTAACGATGTAAAATCACACGTCCCAAACCTGCGCGACTCCTGCACCGATGTCGCATATGCAACCCGCGCATCCGTCCGGTGTTGCAGGTATGCTGGCCCGCTAGGCGCCTGCAGCCTTCTCCACCGTCGCTGCTGTCGTCCGAGGAGCGTCTGCCTGTCCCCCCAACGCAGTCGCAGCCACCGCCGCCGCCGCCGCCGCCGCCGCGGCCGCCGCCGTCACCATGCGCTGGCCGCTGCCCGTGCCGGGTGAGTTCTATAGATACCCCCAAGGGAGCCGAAGGAAAGGTTTGGCACGCCTCACTTGGTCGCTGGCGACACCTCGTGTACATCTCAAGGATCGTTGTCTATTTTCTTTTCCTTTGCGTCCGTCCCGGCAGATCAATGGACAGGACTTCCAACAATGCGATTTGTAATTCCGAGTCTTCGTTGTTTACGTGGTACATTTTTTCTTTTAATTGTTTTATTCAATTTATGGAGCGACGTATTGATTAACAAGGAATTGTTCTTTCGTACGAAGAACGGTAATGAGGGATTAGTACACAGAATAGAACATCTTTGGTCTGTGTACTACGCGCCAATCCTTCAATTTAGGTGATAATTTGAAAATTGCGTAATCTTTCTAGTCAATATCAAGAAGAAAATCTAGTATTTAGTGGAGTACTAATCGAAGCGTTAAAGTGCGAGAATGTGGCGCGCTACCAACCATCGTCCATCAAAAATTAAAAAAAAGATATTGATATAGACAATCACGATAAGAGTAGTGTATTATTGATGTGTATCTTTCTAAAATATTTTTAGGGAATTCGTCACGAAAAAACCGTATCCTATTATTATTATACGTAAAGAAATGTTTCAAATTACATTTCGAGTAGATTTTCCCCTTGGTTTCAAACTGAATGTTTAATAACAATAAACGTTTAATAGTTTCGTTGCAGAACAATTTATCACTTGCCTATCGCTTTTGTTCCTCTAATACTCTTTGAACGTGTTAACACATAACACTAATTATTGCTAGAATCGAAATTTAAATCCTTTCACTTTTCGATTTTTCTCTCATTTATATTACTTTAATATTCGTTATGTAACAGTAAAGCGAAATCACATCTAAGGCATTTTTCTGAGACGTTCATTCGCCATAAAGGGAATGGGAACAAGAGTTGTTCAGTGTCATTCATTGCAATAGGACTTACATAGCTTTCTTTCTAAAAAGTTGTATTTCAACTAAATCAGCATTTGATTGTTTACGTTTACAAAAGAAATACATCATTATTAAGTTCACAAGATTGCACAAAATCGAACGTTAAATGCCGCTCATTAGATTTAAACACTCAAAAAATTGGGATAATTTAAAAATTACAACAATATTTTTCGTGCAAATTATATTAATTAGCAAAGTAATATTATGGATACATGATGGAAATATAGTTGGTGATCCATCCGAATGTAGCCAATTTCTTAAAAAAAGGATCGCATCCGGAACAACAGTTTCTGTACAAACTCAACCTGCAGTGTTCCCACGCCCACTATATAAGTGAAAAATGTAGTTTCTATCCGCACAATAAAAGCGCTTTGGCGTATCCAAACATAAAGACGATAAATCACGAGAACGCGAAAATGAAAAAAAAGGAAGCGAAAACTCTTGAAGATTGTTTTCCTTTGTTCAGAGGAAATGGTAACCGACAAAATATTTTGATTTCAAATGAAGGAAATGTATGTTTTTCTTTCTCTAACCAGTTGATTAATTTTTTCGCTAAAAATTAAAACGAATTACAATATTACACTTTTTAATACAATAAATAAATCAGGGAAAACCAATAAGCACATTACATCGTATTTTTATCTATAAAATATATTTAAATTTATTTTAGTTTTGTATTTCTAGGAACCTATAGAAACAATTCGTATTTCCAAACAATTTTTATAAAATTCGAATTCTTCAAGGGACAAAATGGTTTCCAAACGTTTCTATATCAATCAATAGGACAGGCCTATTTAAAAAAAATCAATTGTAATACATGAAATTTGATCTTAGTAATGTAATTTTCGAAATTTCACATTACGTAAATTGACGTGATGTGTTGGCCTAGTGCATAAAGTGTAAATTATATTTCTTCCGAGTTTTACAATGTTGATGTCTACAAGTTGCAGACATTTTTATTGCAGGAAAAATTATCGATGCTGTTGACCACACTCAGACTCAATAACAGTATGAAAAATATTTTATTTAATATATCTGTATCCAGCATAGTTATAATAGATTACTGTATTTTCAGTAGAGTAATTTCACGTATAATTAAATATACATATCTAGTTTTATAATGGGATCGTCTGAAACCTTAAGGCTCTAAAGAAAGTTTAAAGTTTAATGAAATTTATATATTTTATTATGGTAGTATCCTCAATAGTTTCTAGACAATCGAATTCAGGTTGCAGTGCAAATTTACTGAAATAGTTGTCATTACAGAAAGAACAAAGCTTTCTGAGACGTTTTGTATGCAATATGTGCATGCACATATATTCAGAAACTTAAAATTTTCAAATTAACAAAGACCAACAACCTTGAACAGGCAGAGATATGTATGTAGAAGATATTAAAATGTTTTACAAGATATACTACTTTAAAATGAGGCAAAATCTAAAATTACAAATAGAATGTAACATAGAGTAGAAATATATCAAATTCGAGAACGAAGCACAAGAACTGAAGAGATATAGCAATGTATTTTAAATGACTACTTGAAAGCAAATATCATCTGAATTAGTCTGTAAACTATTAAGAATACTATCAAAATTAAAAATATTCCACCAGATAATTGGTTATTCTTTAAAACGCATTTAAATGAACTTTTCACATCTTCTCCGCATAATACAAATATATTTCAGTTTCACTTCAAGTAAATATCATTTTACAAAATCTGTGATTTTGGAAGAGGAATATTAAACAAATTTTAATGATTTTGTGATGTAATGTTTATCAAACTGATTAAACTCATTTTGATCTATATCTTAGCCCTACACAGTCAATTCGAGGAAACTCGAGTGAGGAAATGAATCGCTTCCAAGCCCCCTTGTTCCACAAAAATGCGCAGTCTCAAAGCGCCAAAGAACGCCATTCAAGCTTCGTTTACTACGTAACGGGGATTCCTTCCCGATGTTGTTTTCGTTCATTCTCACACTCCCTCGTGTACGTTGGCCCCTCATTGGCCTCAGCGGTCGTTACGGGCCTTCCTTCACGATACCTTCCAGCTGCCCAGCGGTGCACGCGACGGGTTCTCCCCGCTGCCGATCTCCTCGCCACTCTCCTCGCAGTCCTCCCCTCCACTCCTGCCGGACATCCCCGCCAGCTCCTCGCCGACATCCTCGCCGACATTGACCTCGCCGACATCCTCGCCGACATCCCCCGCCCAATCCCCGCCCCCACATCCCGTCCCACATCCCGCCCACATCCCCGCCCACATCCCCGCCCACATCCCGCCCACATCCGCCGCCCACATCCCCGCCCAATCCTCTCCACTGTTTCCGACGGCATTCCGCCAAACATGCCCATACCTCCTTCATTCGGTCGCCGACATCCCCTCCTCAATCGCGCCATCATCCTCACATGAGATCTCCGCGGCCATACCCACTGACCATCACCTATGACAAATTACTCGTTTCAAAACTTCCCGCCCTCCGCCTTCCGCGATTGTCAAAAACACAAACATTTAAATTCGCCCCTACTTTCCGTAAGCGAAAGCTGTCAAGTTCGTCCACGTACATTCTTTCGGATGCGATCCTCGCACTTCGTTGCCATGCCTCGAAATTTGGTTCGCCAATACATTCTTGGTCGTTGGGATTTCTTTACCGCATCATTCTCCTTACTCCATCTTACCCTCTTCAGTTTCTTCTATCTGCACCACCTATTTTCTTTCTTGTTACTTTTTCAATCATTCACGTCCACTATTTCATCAAATTTCTAATTCACATACGTCTCCAATTTTTCTTTCCACACAACTCCTCTTTTTGTCCACCTCTAGTCATTTCCCCTTTCCAGTCCCAATTTCTACATTACAATCCCTCTATTACTACTGTTCTTACTGTTACAATGGTTGCGCCCATCTGTCGTGGTCACAAACCTTCATTAACACGAATTTTATAACATGAACGAAGAGACCGAAAATTTATAGGTATATTATCCGTTTTATGTACTGTTTTTGCCGGGGACTGTTCATGTTTCAATACGGCGAAATTTTCGTGTTAAGCGACTTTGTGTTAATCAGGGTTTACTGTATATATTATTTTACTACTAAATGAAGTCCCTACATCGTTCGCCGATCACAGCTGACCAATTTCTTTATTCCATTGGCTTTGATTCCGTCTCCCAAATAGTGGTCCTCCTCGCCCGTCATATCCGCTCTCCGCGTTTTTTGCAGTTTATCTCACAAGGGCCGCTGCCGCCGCCAATGGACACAACTTCCGACCGTTGCCGTCACCACGTGACTCGCTGTTCTTTCCCCGTCATCGTCAGGTCGTCGTCCCCGCTGCCACCGCCGCCGCGTTCGTCGTCCGTCGTCGTCGTCTCTGCCGCAGTCGTGCGGCGCGAGCTGTGGTCACGGCGGCGGCGGCAGAATGGCGTTGGCTTAAACTTTAGCCCCGCGATAGCGCGCGGCTGGCCACTGCGCCAACGGCGGCGGTCGCGGACGCCTTGCTCGGCTGCGCCTCAGCGCCGCGCTGCCTCGCCCCGCCCGCCCCACCCTGCACTCTCGCCCCGCCCGTCCGCCCCCGCCCGCCCGCCCCGCCCCTGCTTCTGCCGCACCCGCCGTCCCCGACCCCTCGCGCCCCGCCGCGGACCCTTTCCGCGCCGTAAAGCCGGCACAAGAGGGAACGGGTGGGTGGGCGGCCGGGGGCCTGCCAGTCGGATGGCTCCGCCTGGAAAGACGCAGTGGTGTATACGGGCAGGGTCAAGGGTTACATAAGTCGCAGGGCGGGGACGAGAGAAAAGGAGACCAAAAGTAGCGAGAGTAATGAGAAGGGGCGGGAGAAAGGGAGTCTGTGAAACACAGGATTAGAAACAAAATAGCTGAAAATATGCGTTCGGCATAGAGAGAAAAGAACTTGTTTATATCCATTCAGTACAACTAAAGACGGGGATGTGTTACCGATACCATTACTTGCTCTGAATGATAGGAAACCAAGGAATAGTTAACGAAAATTAAAGGAGATTTTCTTTAACCAGTATGTTTTGAGAATTTGTTAATGTGTTTCTAACCATTAGATTTAACTTCGAGAATTTACTAATGCGTAAATTTTTCTCAAAAATGTGTGCTGCTTCACAAAGTGTTCAGTTACCAAGTTCTCGATAACTTTCATATGCCGAGTAGCGTACTGCATCGGGTTGATTCGCGACCTAGATCTATTCAGTAGATATTTTCAACGTCGACATTATGTTACTTACTACCACTACGATCTTTCGGGTGAAGAAACGATCGCGTACATAAATCTAAGAGTTAATTTGTATAATCATTAATGTAATACAAAATTCTAATTAAAGTGGTTATAATTTATAACAACCGTCGTTGAAAGTGGACCCGACGGTAAGTATATAGCAAAGCGAGAAAGCAAAATGCTAGTATAATAAAAATATTTCATACTAACATAATAAAGACATACCCTGCATTTCCGGGAGGTGCAGTGCGGTATTGCCACGAGCGCGTACGTGACTGTCTCTCTCACTGTATGGCACTCTTCTTTCTTCAAAGTCGCAAGGATCACAGAATTATATATACGGACCATATATTAAATTTTAACATTTTGATAAGAATTTGAGAACTACACTAATTAAACAAATTTAATAGAATCATACACCGAACCGTTAATGGATATAGTCCATGAAAGCTGCCCAGTGCTCATCCCACACTTTTACCGCGCTTGGCCCGTCATTCATTGCATCTCGCTTTCTCTGCTCTCATTCCCCGTTCAATCCAACAAATCGCGTAGTTTGATGACACCGCGATCATGTTAAAAACTCCAATGCATTGTATTTTATTGTTCTCTATCTCACTGAGCGGTATATGATGAGATATTAGTACACGACAAATTATACTCAATGCTCAGATCAAAGTCTCGAGGGTAACCGTCACTATATACCATAGTTTGTTCTGTTGGGTTTCAAGGAATCGTGACGCTTAGTCCGACCAGTCACTGTAACATGCATTAATATAAGTTAAAAGAACCTTCCTGATTCACCAGGAAGCCACTTGAAGGAAGTGGAAAAGGCCGATATGTCGTTTTAACTGTTGTCTTCATAATCATATAAACAATACGTATTATGCATGAATGTGATGTTATCAAGGAAGAGGACGATCAGGGCACAACAAATATGATCGGGAAAAGTGGAATGAGAAATAAAAAAAAATTGATGAAGTATGTGAAACTATCATTACACTACGCGAAGTAGAGACAACATACTTTATTGACAGACGTGAAGTTGCTTTATCCCGGAAAAACCACGCAGTCTCAACGGCCCACTCTTCTGAAGGAGCTGCAAGGGGAGCAGAGTCGTATCCTGAAATAAGCAACCCCCGCTATGCAACTAATCCCTTGTAGACACGCGTGAAGTAGTGTTGAAGCTGTGATGTTTGACTCCCCAAAATTAATGTTAGTGTATTTTTATATTGCGAACATTAAATTGTAACATTTTTATAGCAAAGTAGTGATAAATCGTTTTTAAAATGTTATATATGTTGCAACTAAAGTCCGAATATTTCGACTTTCAGAATTAGCCGGAAATGTTAACATTATCCAAAATGTGTGGATAAATTCCGAAATAGGAACAGTTTTAAAGCTTTCTTCAGAATTTTGTCATATGAAGTTCACAATAGCAAACATGAGGGAGCTAGGGTAAGTGAAGTGCAATACGAGGAATAACAAATAGTATGTGTTACGGATCACTGTACTGAGTTTCTAAGGCTAGTGAGAGATAAGGTGTGTAGTTTTGAATTTGTGTCGGTAGCAATATTATATTTACACGATACCACTTAATCTAACCCCATTAAATTCCTCGGTTACGGATTTTTGAGTCGTGAACGAGGCGCCAACCTTCGGTCTTTATTTTATTTGTTTTATTTATTTCAAGGTTAAAAGCTGTGTGTGACGTGCTATGAGAGGAAGTGTATTCTGTGCACGTATTCTGAAATTCTGGGATCCTTACCTTAACCCATATACAAGTTAACATCCTGAATACAGATGAAATTGGCATTGTTGGCAAGAATTGATTAGAAACTATGCCCAAGTGTAATAAAATCTATATGCAAAGGCAAATCAGCTTACGATTTTGGCTGTTGTCCCTCTTCGTGACCTTCGTGAAAGAATTGTGCAGGACTTGCTGCGGTGAGAGCGATAATTTGAATAACTATATTACCCACACACCTATAATAGACGTGCACACATAGTGAAGTTACATTTATGTCCAGAAGCAAAAGAGGCAATTCGCTGTACGGATCAGGGAAACAGGTCGACAAACCTCACCGAAATAGGGTCATTAACCCAGAATCTGAGGTACAATACTTGGTAAGGGGCCTTCGCCACTCACAAAACAATCTTGAGTCTATGAAAAGCATTTCCATGCAATTTTATGCCGAAATAAGACATAAGACCCGTCACCTTAATTTAGCTAACGTCCTATGATTAATATAATTAGGGGATAAGGTTCAAACTGATCTCTTCATAGTAGTACAGCTTTATCCATTTTTTCTAGCTGATGTATATATTACCAGTCTCCTCTTCCATTATCCATATTTCGGACTTTAAATCGTAACATATGCACAAGATTTCTTCCACTTAAATACATGAATTTATACATGAATATTTTTATTATATATTCAAAGGACGTCATTCATAGAACTGACCGTCTTATTACGCCATTGATTGACGTGTGGACCACAATTTTTCTATTGAATGTTACACTAATAATAATAATAATAATAATAATAATAATAATAATAATAATAATAATAATAATAATAATATTTTGAAACCCCTTTCAGCTTGCCAAGAATGTATAAGGAGTATAATAGTGAAGTATCGCGAGCATCTGAGAATTCAATTGTCAGAGAGCCTTTGTTTTTGTTGTTGATACGTAAAAGTGAGAGGCACGCTCCCCCTCGACAATCAGCGTTAGTAATTTATTCGCGTACCGCAATTTTTAATTTAACTCGACTGCATTGGTCTTACCAATGAAAACACCCATCGGTTTGTTATTACAGGAACCAATACTGTGTAATATCTGAAGAATAGTTATTGAATTAAATTCAATAACTATTCTCCAGATATTCTTCATTTTTACTCCCCTCTTTTGTAGTTTTCATGAAAAATCAAAATCATAATATTTCCTTATCTCTGAAAGAAGAATACTTGCCACCTCAAATGCACTTGGTAAATTGTACACAGTATTGGTCCCTGGATGCACAGAATACCTGAGCTGCGTTATCCCCAATAACACCAGTCGATAAAACATTGATTTCAAAAGAATAAACTTTATTTGGAAAGGTAATACTTAAAAATGTACATTATTAAGAAAACTAACTATTTGAAAACGTGTGGATGAACGTCAAGAACATGGGTAAACGCAGCACTCCACGTCGAAAGGGGTTGACCAACGGAACGTTAATAACTGTTCTTGACCATCTGGGTCTCAACCCCAAAATCTAAACTTTGTCGCCTTAATTGACTAAATTAATTGTACTGCATAATACTATTTATTCCAGAAGGCATTGTAAACTGCTTACAACAGAAGATTTTTCATTCCTTGATTTCTCACTTTAATTACTCATAATCTCTTTCGTGTCGCAAACCAGTTGGTTCAAATAAAAAAAACAAATTAATCAACACATTGTATATTTTGTAAAATACAAAGGATCTTCGGAAGAATTTATTTGCATGTGTTGTATTTGCAGTCTCTTCTTTACTATGAATAGCTCCCGGCCTACAGAATGAAGTCTAAAATTATCTAGCTGTTTTTAGCAAGTCGTTAACTACCCGTTGGTAGTTAAGAGAATAAGGTTATTTTTTTCTTTTGTATCACCGGTAGTTTATCCTTTCAATTTTATACTTCGCATCCTGGTTATTACTTTTTACGTAAGACAAAAATCTTATCATAGTAATTCCTTTGCATAAGGATGCATTGAATAGGCGAGTTAACGGGTGTATAATGACAAGCACATGTCTTCAACAAATAGCCAAGAAATCCATCAAAAACAGCCGAATATTTATTTTTAGTTTGCCAATTTATTTTAGATACATTCATAGGATTATTAACGATTTATTTCGTCATTTTTCCCGAATTTTGAAACATGCGAAATATTTATCGGAAATACTGGTAAGTACTGTGAACATATTATTGCAAGGTGAATTTTTATTATTCATGTATTCACAGTCACAAGTGTAATAGATGAAGAATTGAAGAGAGATAGAGACAGACATAGAGGTAGGCACACAGGCAGACGGAGAGTCAATGAAAGGGGAAGGATGTGTCAAAATCCGGAGATATAATTAAATAGGAGAGAGGAGGCTAAAGGGGAATATGAACGCGAAAGAGAAGAAAGGGACAGAATTGAAAGAAAGAAACGAACGGAGAAAACAGATATTCACTCGAATTAAAGGGAAGGAAATAGTATATCTTGAGAATAGAGAGATATTTCGTACTTTGAAATTTGCGAAAAAATAATTATAGACAGAGCGTTCCACAAATAATAAAGAAATTACCCTCGGCGAGAAGTCCCATTACTTCGCTTTCTATCAAAAGAAATGTACACGACTTAATGTTGAATAGTTCTGAGGAAAAGGAATCTATGCCTTGAGAAAATATTGAAGATGGAAATACGCGATTCTCCATACCACATGGAAAAATTTATGTTTACGCAACATATGTATATTCTATAGACGCTGCAATTATCACATCCAATTATATAAATTAACTTAATAAATGCAGTTCTTTAATAACATAATCGTAATTGATAGATTTGAAATTTTACATTTTGAAACAGAAAAAGTATACTAATTGTGAAAAATTGGAGAAAGTGAACAAGAGATTTGAGTGAGTCGAAGATACGGAAGATTCAAAACGTTATTCCTATAATAAAACAATTCATCACAGCGAAAATAACAAGAAACATCCCACTCAAACTTTCAGATATATCAACAAGCAATAGGAAACTTGAGGCCCCCGTAAACATTATTAGCAAAAAACCAAAATTTCAAAACACGAAAATTTTATTCATTCATAAGAATAAGTAAAAAACATTTTTGAAGAGAATGTCGTAAATTAGAAGACGGGTAAAAATATAAAATAAAGGAATGGATCTTATTTAAACCCCTAAAACACCATCTTGATCCAAATACATTCAAACCAATTTTAATGTCACATGTGTTATATGTACAATATCAGCACAGTTAAGTGTGCCCTGTAAAGTAAAATTGACTTTGTACAGGATTACACTGAAATACAAATTCTGTATCCCAATATTACTTCCACTGCGAAAGAGATGCTTTTGTCCATGTTGTCAATTTAGATTCTTTGTTTTAGAATTTACCCGCATGAGTAATTTCATGGGCCAGAGATTCGTGTTCGGTCATCCAGAGCGGAAATTTCTTCACAAGAATTACAACAAATAAATTAATAATTTGTGTAATAAAACTTCTTAACAAAAAGTATACATAGAAATGCCAATATCCGATACCAAAAAAGTTAGGACAACGTTCACACCAAATGCACTGGTGAGTGTTGATGAATCAAAACTTCAAGCCCGGGATTGATACCTAAACTATGTAAACCAAGAATTTACAGATCAATAGGAGAAAAGGCACTACAGAATCAATTCTCAACAGGAAACCGTTAGCCCAAAATAATATATTGGTAATGACAGTGACAAAAATTTATTAGATAGTGTGTTCAATAAGAACGTTACAAGTTTGAAAGCTCGTATTGGTTTATTCATTTAACTTATAGACTTTGTTTTGAAGTTAATATTTAGCACAATACCTCAAGTTTTACCTAACAGATTCAAAGTTTACTTAAAGAGATTCAATGTTTCTTCCATTTGTCATGCGGCACATGCACAATCTTATGTATATTTCTTTGCCAAACCCGCTGCAACTTGTCGGGATTTGCGAGACAAATGCTGGCTCTTAGCTCTAGTTGAAACCTGTTAAGGGTGGAACAAACGTATCCTTGATGAACCCTCAAAAGAAAAAAACCCGAGGTATTAGATCCGGGGGAACGTGGGGCCATGCAATTACCGCATCTCGGCCCAACCACCATGTAGCAATTTCAAACGTGAGTCCTTACGAGCAATCATATCAGTTTATTTTCGTTCTTGCACCATTGTTAACTTATATGGTTTGAGATGCGACCGTTTGTGGGACGCTCAGCTCTCGAGAAGCACACCAAGTTGATTTTGTAGGACTGTTACCAAAGCTTTGCCTCGCTCTACGACGTCAGGCGCATGGGGTCGACTTGAGGATTTGCTGTTTCTTACAGTACATCCAGTTTCACTAAAAACTTTTACCACTTATAAACAGTAGAACTACAGGGAGGTTCTTTACCTTACTGTATGAAAAGTACGTGGAACAGTTGTCGCAGGCGTCGAATTTTCAAACACGCAGTGAGCACGCTCGGGGCAAGGCTAGCGCTTGCGGTGCCGCGATTCTGTACTAGAGTACCACGTGTGTCAAAACATGATATATTTCCCTTCAAGATGGCGCCAAGACTAGGTCTCTGGGTCGTATTAATGGGTTTGTACGAGCATTCAAACTTGGCAAGATTTTATTGAAACACCCAGTATGCTCTATTACCTTTATCAAGCTTTGAAAATATTGCATATGATCCATCCATATATCGCTTTTATAAATTATTTACTAAGGCAAACGTCAAATAGTTCAACATATAAAACATTTAGACAATTCATTTTTCACCTTTAACTTGTATGTATTCGCGTATTCATCATCTTTCACGCACTAGAAAAACATAATTTGAAAGATCCTTGCCGTCTACCGGCAGGCCGCGTCACTGTCTGGGTTCGTTCATTGCTATTCTTTGTCTTCTCCGTCCTGGGTATATTCTTTAGCAAAAAGTGGAAAACCTCAATCTTCACCACCGCAGCACTCTGTCGAGAGACACTGATCATACAGGGTATGAAAAATAAAAATTATACGAGGTCTGGGAAGTTGGCCTCGACCGAGAATGTTACGTCAACAAATTTTCTATAACCATTGCAAATGTCATCGCTCAGCAGAAAGATTCCTGCCAGAAGCCAGGAACCACCAGTCTGGCGATAGACGTGGCCTTCGCCCTTCCAGTTAAGAGGGGCTAAGTGTGGATGAACGAGTTGACTGATTCTTTTGTGTTTCCAGGCTTGTCAGCGGCTATGTTCATTAGTCTCGTTAGTGTAGTGCATGCTTTTATCATGGGAGGTGATATTGTTTTTCCCGACTGATTGGTGAAATACGGCGAATTATACGTTGGCTTGCGGGTTTCCCCATCCAGGTATTTCCAACCAGCGGGGCACCGCCCCGCCGGACCAAGCTCTAAGCTCCTGACTGATCTCCCTACGTGCGGGAGTGTGGTGCATGGAAGTATGTTTGTGTATGTGTGTGTGTGTGTGTGTGTGTGTGTGTGTGTGTGTGTGTCTGTGCACGCGCGCGTGTAATGGGAGAGATAGCTATGACAAGGAAGGGAATGAAAGATCGCGTGCGATCCATGGCCGTTTGTTAGCATACTGCTTCGGCATTCGCCTGGTGATAATCGGAGAAACCATGGAAGACTGCAATCAGAGCAACCGGCCGCTAGACTTTTCCTCCAGACAGCAGCTAAATCCAACCTAGCTATCTAGCTAGTATAGAAAATCCTTCCATTATCAGGACTGAAACCCGAGGACCTCCCGGTCAGAGGCATTGGAATGACAGCAGGTGATGGCCTGATCCATCTCACCCGGTTGGATGAGCCGGAATCTGAGCGCAGATATGTGTTAATCTCGTGAATGTGTTTCCGAAGAAACGGAACAAATCTGTCCTAAAAAATACTTTTTTCCTTAGCGAGAGCGGGTTTGTGCAAACGTGTGCATATTGTTGTGCCTTATCAATTCTTTTGTTCATAATGTCAAAGAATATGTATTGACCCATCCAAAAATACGTTTTTAGACTTGTAGCAATACGCTTCTCGTTTCGGAAGCATTAGATTTTAATGCTTCGGCTTGCCCATTTATAGTATAGTTACATAACATGACTGTACCTTCAATGCATTTGTTTCATGAGTTTTGCACAAATGAATTGTATTCATGTGAATACTATATGTAATTTCTTTGATGAAAATATGCGTTTTTGGAATCCAATGCTAAAACATGTGTATTTTAAAGATCGGGCTTACCTTTTGTTTACATGTTTCAAAACAACTAAGTTCCTAAACCTAAGGTTTGCTTCTTTTCAAAAATATTTTACATTCATTCTATTTCAGATTGCATTGTTCAAGAGGGAATTAACTTCCTTGATAAAGATTTTTCTGTTAACCTTTCACGAAAATTAGGGATACCCGTGATAATGTAATATAAACGCTAAATACTAGTAAACTAAATTTGCGCTAGCTGTATATAAGGTCTCTAATGACCAAATTGTACAAAAAACGACGCAAAATATATAAAATAAAAACCGTTACAAAGTCGACAGAGGTCTCTAAACCGACTTCTTTAGACGAGCCATGTGTTTGAATCCCGGTTTAGACGTCGTGACATACATATGCGTGTTGAGAAACCGCTCCTGTATGCTGGCTAGAGGCATGTCTATCTGAAGCTTATTCTTACGAAATTTTCGATGAGAATTTTGCGAAACCATCTTCAGTTACAGAAGCTTTAACAATATTAAAATGTAAGAGTGGATAGTGGTTGTAATGCGCTAGAAATAGCAAAACGTTTTTGAGAATAGCAAGTAAACGATTAACATATTGTATAGTTTACAACTCATAAAGAATATTAATACTTTTGAAGACGAGAAAACCTTGATATACAAAAATGTGGCCAATAAAACGATATTTTATTGAGAAACCGACAACAAGCTAACTTATTCATAACACTTACCAATACACAAACTCCTGTGTTTAAACACTAAGTACTTTATGTACATTAAATATTTTCGACAGTAAAATAGAATTGGGCAATAAAATGGATCCCAAAAAATCTTTCAGTTTATATATACTAAAGAGCAAATTTGTTTAATAACAAGACACGCGCAAGAATGCTTTTACATTAAGTAATCAGCTGACTTGATGTTTACTTAAAAAAACGTTAGTCCGAATTTAAAGTTTTATTTCCTAAATTTTTATTTCCTAAATTATAGTTACTATTTATAACTTATTCAATTAAACTAATGAAATGTGGCTTCACTATGCGCACGTTTTGTTGTGCTCTCGTTTTGTTTTAGTGGTAGGAGTAGAGCCGATGGTGTGACACTATTTGTTAGAAATACAAATCAATGAAATCTGCAGTTCATTTACCGATGCAAATACGTTTTTTATATCTCGGGAGCGAAAATATCAAAGGTTTTCAAATGCTGCTAACCTCTCTTTTTTTAAAATATTTTTCTCATCATTCAATTATTTACAGTTAAAATGTTGAGAAGCGATTCTCGAGCACAAGAAAACGTACGCAGATGGTACTTCACCGCAATGTCACAAATTCTTTTTGCTGTTCATTGACTAAATAAATCAAAACAAATGAATAGATTTTGTTGTAATAAATAAAAAGTAATAAAATCTATATTTGTGAACATATTGTCGGCTTCTTGGGGCCTAAAACACCATGAACCTCCCACCTCGTAGAGGCGTCACTGATTATAATATATTATATTAATTATTCAAATAAATATCAAATAATTTAGTAAAAGTATTTGACCGCTTGTAGGCAAATGCTGAAGGCTTATAATTGACGTTTTAATACAAAAGTTTTTTTTCACTAAGCAATGTTTTAATCTATTAATACAAAATAATAATAATAACATTAAAATATCATGATGTTTGAATTATAAAATTAAGTTGCCCATAATGTTATTTTCCAATTGTGAGAAATTTTGAACTCTGCATTCCTTCTGTAGAAGAACGTCATTTAAATGGTTTTCCGGCTCGTACCAACTCGCTCGCCCGTGACACTTCGCACACACGACCACTTCTCTAGTATTTATAGAGCTATGGCAGGAGTTGGTTACGAAAAAATTTCGCCGCTCCCCTCATACCGCGTCCCGACTGTATATGCCCAGGCGGCCGGCTGCTGGGGAGGAAGCTGCGGCCACAACGATGGTGACGGTGGCAATGGTTGGTGCCTCCGTTATTGCAGCCGCACAGTGCCACGGTGACCTAATCTACATGAGCGAAAATGTATAGTACTGTTTGTGCTCTCAAATCATCGAAAAACGTATGGTAGATGATACTCGTGGATGGTCATGGAAAACTGGTGAAAGCATTCAAGGGATAACTAAGATGACATTTAGGAAGAAATGGGTTCACAGGAAACCAAAAAATAGGACTTTATCCAAATGAATGTCCGATGGTCAATTATGCTGGATCATCTAGGAACAAACGTTGGTAGGTGTAGAAGCCTCATTGACAAGCGTTTCTCCAAGTGAATTTTGCGTGAAACAAACGCTAGTTGTATTACTGTGGTGTGCGAACATTATGGACGTCGATGACAATGACTTGCAACGTACATATTACTCACCTACGAAGACTTGAAGCATCAAAGAAATAAAATATGAGGAAAATGTTTTTAAGTCTCCATGTAATTTGTGTATTTGAATGTAAATATTGTTTATTTCTCTGTAATTGCTCTAGTGCAAATAAATACTTTGCCTTCCACAACCAAAATAAATAAAACAAATAATATTTGAAAATCACTCCACTCCAGCCTCGTAAAGGTGGGTACAGACAAGTGATTCGGAAACTCGATATATTCTCTTGACCCAGCAACTTTCAGTCAAGTAATTACTACTGAAAACAATTACAGGCTACAAAACAGTAAGAAAGAAACATTTTTATCTAATTTCTATAAAAATACAATTTTTTGCCTATTAATATGGATTAACTAATCTTAAACAACATTAGAGTTTTATAAAAATAAATAATCAATAGAAAAATTACAAATTGTGATGCCTATATATTTTCCATTGATTTCACGAAAATGGTGATAAAACAGACCGCAGGGATGCAAGATCTGTGAATATTCATTCGTAGATGCGACAATTGAGAACTAAATCTTCATAATTTGACCAGCAACGAATTAGAATAAACAGAAGATAAACTGTTGAATTTGATTACTAGCAAGAGAATACTGTTGAAGTAATGATACGATGAACGCAGAAAAGGACATCGAAGGGACAGGTTACCACTGACCACTGACCACTGAGGTACGGTTAAACTGACCACAAATTATATCAATTAGAAGCAATAAGAGACTGAAAAGTAAACATTAAAACACTAACGAAGAAACAGAAAAATGGAGAATGTTAAAAAGATAAGAAAATGGAAAATGAGAGAAAGATTGGGAGAGAAAAATAAACAACGGAAAAAAGAAAAGGTTAAGAACACAAAAAGACAAAGACAATTTAAAAAATATCAATTTACAATTACAGTTTGTAAAAATAACACCAACAATGATTGAAATCAATTAAAAATAAAATGTGTCCTTATTAGGTGGTGACAATTAATTTCTCTTTCATCAGGAATTATTTCTTATAATTTCTTAAAATTACGTGCCTACGGAATTACGTACCTACGGTCTTCTAATTACGTGCCACGGAATAAGACAGTACTCTTGCTTCGGGATGAACCTTCACCAGGGACTCCGCCGCCCACGTTACTGGTATAAGATTAAACCGTCCTCCAGCCATTCCTCTTAACTCATCGCAGCAACGACTTTTGATCCGTTGATGGAGTTGAAAGAGACATCATTAGATCGATGATCAATCAAGGAAGGAATTTCTCCCTTTCGCCAATACAAACGACTCTTCAGGAGCGCTGTGGGCGGGTAACCCTGGATAGAAGGAAAAGCTGGCTGATCCTCCTAAGAGCAATGTCGATAGTTTTAGCGTTGCTCAAATGCTCTCGTTGCTTAAAACTCGATGAAAGTAAATCATTCATAGCAATCAACTAAAACAATATACATTTTCCTCAAACATCAAAGTAAATGTCTTAGATGCTAATAAGATTTAAAAAAAGAATATACGTAAGGAGGGCTTTCCTCTTTTCCCTGCTCTGAGAAGCCGCTACTGTTAATGGTGTACAAGAAAGTAACTAGTGGAGATACAACAGAACATACTTTCTAGCAATATGAATATTTTTGAAATTCAGATAGTTCAATGAAAATGAGACTTCTACAATTCTAAGCAGTATTTGTTCTATCTGAGACAAAAAACAATTAATCAATTTGGAGCCTTTTTGATAATTTTTAAAAATATTACAGTAAATTTAATCCAAAATTACGCGAAAAGTATTCGTTTTTTCCAAAAAAGTGCAAGACTTTTTTCAAAATATAACTTTTTACAACATATTTTATTAGGGAGGTAATAACTATCACCAATTGCAATGTTAATTTGTTGCAAATTTCAAAAATTCAGTGAATATATACCGAAAACGGGAGTTGTGCTTTTTTTATTAAAGTACTTTGCTCTATTCGAAAAGTCATTTAAGAAACAAATCTGAAGCTGACATTAAAAAAATATTTATAATTGTTTACGTTATACGCAATATTACGCAAAAATTACTCACATTTTTGAAAAATTGTATCTGAATTTATTTCTTTCACGAACAGATTTCATTAAAGAAATAAATCATCTTCAAAATTTATGATTCATCTTCAAAATTGTAGTTGTAGGATGACACCGAAAAAAATTGACACAAACTTGAACTTTTTCAATCTTCGAAAAACTAGGAAGTTTAATGAAAATTATACCTGCGCCGTTCTTTTATCCGTTCTTTACGCAATCCAAGGATATAGTTTAATCAAAAGTTTTGGAGTCATTTTTGAGAAAATTTTGAACATGTAAAGTATACCCAAATATTGAAAGATCTCAAAGACACAGAGACTCGATTTCGGCCAGATCAATTTATAAATATCATGTTTTGTAAAAAAAAACATGTGAACTGTTTAGACTAACATTGACAACAGACAGACGTTTGGCCATCAATCGATTTATTGGTATCAAAAATCCTTAGAACATGAATTTTGACTACAGAAGTTAGCTAATGTAATTTTGCATTTATATGAACAATATTTAGCCACTTTTTTCGTGTCCAGGGCCTGTCTATAAAATGTATTCTTAATTAAACCATTTTCTTTTTAATTAATAACAATGAGTTGTTGTTTTTTGTTTTTGTTTTTAACTGTGATTTATTGTTTCAATTAGTCATCACAAGTCGGTAACGTGTTTTAGCCATCTCCTGGTAACTTATTGGAAACTAAGAAAGTAACCATTTGAATACAAAAATATAAACATTTACATTAAAATCAAAAACTTGAATCGCTGTAAGAAGTGTGCATATTCAGGCTGTTCCTTTCTGTCAAACGTATGTGTGAGTTTTTCCGTCGAAAAATCTCCGATTGCCGCCGCACGATTACACTTCCTCTTCACTACTACGTGATAAGACGAGAAAGTAATTTAAGAGATCGGAAAGTAATTTTCGCCCGCGGCTCCGAGAGCAGGTGCACTGCGCGCCGGGGCGGCAGCGGCTGCGAGGGCGGGCGTCGCGGCGGGCGTCGCGGTGAGGCGGCGGGCCGGGCGGCCCGGCGCGGCGGGATGCGACAGTCGCGTGCCGCTGCCGAACGCACCGCGCGCACGCACGACGGCGCAAAGCGCCCGCCGCCACGCGCCGCTCACAGCACGCCGCGCCCCGCGCGCCCGCCGCGCCACGCCTGCCGCGCGCGCCGTGCGGTCGGCTCGGGCCCCGTGCGCCCTGGCCGTGCGTTGCCGCCGAGTGATTTTTGTGGACGCCTGTCGAAGACTCGCCCGTCGAGAGGTGATACCGTGTTTTCACTGCTGGAAGACCTTCAAGTAATAAATCGTGTCGACTGATGGGCGGCTTTGACACCAAGGTTGTAGTCAAGCGTTTTGCTATTGTTTGTGAGTAGGTGACACGGGGTAGTTTCCTCTTCGTGGTTGAAATGCTTAGCTTGCGTAATTTTAAAGGTTTCTTAGTCGTTCTACATTTCGTTTCGTGATTAATAATGTCAATTATTTTACCGAGTTTGTTACACGCTTTCATTTTCATAAATAATAATCATATAATTAGATAAAATATCTTTAGTATTTTTATAATTGCATCTTTGTTAATTGTGATGATAAATAATATTTAATATTATAGTATAAATGTATAATAAAAAATATATTTTATGTCAATACAATACTTTGTAATTTTACTACACTTATTATTACTATACTTACTATTTTACTTTATATTTTGCAATTTTCGAAATGTATATGCAAATTCACTCAAGCATTATATATATAAAGTACTCCGAAAGTAATATTTATGATAATTTTATCTTAATAATATTTAATTATCATAGTTTCAAATTATTTTAATACATTTGAAAAGCCGAGCTTTAACTTACTGAGTACAATGAACCCGAAAGTAGGTTATTCTTTCAAATAAACTAACCTTGTCTACGGGTAAATTACTGCAAAATAAAGCGCAAATCTTGCTTTTCATTTTCTAAAAATCTCTAAGAAAATTTTTTACAATTTTGTAATATTGTTTAGTATTGCATAACTTTCATTTTTGTAATCAATATAGCGTACTTTGGTCTCCATTAACTTCGTAAAATGCTAGATGAAAAAGTTATTATACATATTATTAAGTAAATGATAAGATACATATTCTTAATCATTTTTTGTTGAGTTAGTCAACTAGGATTCTTCCTAACCACTCAGGCATTGATAATATTTATGCTACATACCACGATATTAAATTGGGTTAACTTTCATCAATTTTTAGTCCACAAGGCTTTTAAATTGTACCCGGAGAACTATTTTCATATCAAATTGAGGTGTATACTTATCTATAGTTTTTGTGGGATCGGCTTCCGGGCAAACATATTACGCGAGATTTTGATCTGTTTGTTTTTTTTTATTTCAAGTGTTTGTATGCTTTACCTCCAAACTTAACTAGACCGAATGTAAACAAATTTCGAAGTTCGTTTACGTGATTTCTGTGAGAGCCTCGTCTGTTTCATGTGCTTCGTACATCTCTAACTAGAAAAGGATTCTAAATAAACGTTATATACAAAGATTTAACATTGTGCAATTCATATTTGAAAGTTTGCGGACAAAATCTCAGATAGCGAATAGAGTGAATCTAAAGAGTTTCTTTGAATTATTCAAAGACAATGCTTTTCGCTTTAGCAATTTGACAGTTAGTAATCTATCTTCTTATCAACATTTTTTTCTCCAGGCAATTCAAGTTGAATACTTTAACATGGCTCCTGAACTGTTATGTTCTAAAGAGAAAATATTCATCTAAATCCAGTGTTCTGAATAAAAGGTTTTAGAGAAAAAAATAAAATTGTCCTCCATAAATTTATTGTATCATATTATTATACCATTCCACGAACATATTGACAATACATAAGCCCTATAAACTTATATTTTGCTGGAATTCTCGTTTACATTAATAGTTCTTCACAGTCCGACGTTTTTATGACGTCTGTACGGTGAATTCTCATCCAAAGTACAGTGTCTCTTGTGATTCTCAACTAGAGTGAAGAGCAACAAACAGAAAAAGTGTTAATGTCAAATTAGTTGGTGTGTTTATGTGTGTTTTCTCGGGACTCGAGAGCTTAAATGAAAGTGTTACCTGTGAAAAATCACTGGCAGTGTATGTTGGTGTAATTATAGCAGTTAAAGAACTTGCAGAAAAGTGGTGACATGAGAAACTGGAAGTGAAATTCATGCAAATTGAGCTTCTTCTAAAGTCTCATTCTACGATGCTTCAACAACATATAAGCAGCACACCGTGAAGAGACAATTTCTTCCTTTTTTGACTTCAAGGCGTACATCTATGATTCCATTCTGGATATACATTGGTATGTATGTAAATGCTCATCAATATGCACTGAACCTTCTATAGTATCCTTATTCGTAGTTATGCTCAGAATGGGACTAAAGAGCCAACGAAACATTAGATTCATTCCCACAAACCTCTCCATCATATTTACAAGTGCTATATTCTCATAAACAACAATCTATAAAAGAAAAATATCGAAAAAATGCAACATCGACATACATAATAAATATATTTAAATACACTTATAAAGAAAATAGCTGTTAACGAGAACTTCAGTTTAAATATTTAACTTTGATTTTTTTTCGAAATAAGATGATAATCAATGTTAGCATTTTAATTAAAATATAGTAAAATAATAATTATTTGAAAAGTAAGAAAAAATGCTTATGGTCGTAGAGAAAATATTCGATAAGTGTCGATAATTGTTATTAATTTAAGAATCCAATTTTTGATGCATTTATTTATTAATTTATTTAAAGAACAGTTGCAGTATTAGCACACATTATTATAAATAAATTTCTGTATTTCTGTAAATACTTATGAATATAAAAATTAATACTGATGATTATAATTCATTAAAGTTCAAAAATATTTATAAATTAATGAAAACGAAAAATTAGCAACCCAAATAGAAAACATGGTAAACCCCAAATAGAAAAATACTGACGTCTGTGTTCCCTGAACCTACATAACCAACAGAAACTGCAGTTCTAGAAATCCTATCAATAATTCTGCACCGTACGCGGCCAAATAGTACCAGTGCGCTGCACCCGTTATGTGCACGACGCGACGTGCCAGTCGGGGAGAGTCCAGGTGTGGGCGGGGGGTCGTGGACCAGAGCCGCGGCCCCGGAGCCGGCCACAGCGCCTGTGTGTTTTTCCAGCCGGCCTGCTTTGCCTCGCCTTCGTCCCCGAGTCCTGGGCTAACAAGTGCTTGGCCGGTAAGTGCCACCCCGCTGCACTGTCTCCTGGTCGTGCGTGTGAAGTGTCTCATGCTCGGAGTGGATTGCGGAATGTTACTAACGTTTTCTTTTCTTTGGAGTTTGGTGGTTGATTAATCTTACTCCAACTGATTCAAGTGGCTGGGATTATTAACACTGTACATACAAGTATTTCTCAGCTTTAGGGGAAGGAAGATCAAGTGTCAACAAAGAGGTCAAGTTCAATTGTGTGATTCGTTTGTTGTTTTTTTTGATAACGATATATCTAGCCATCATGAAAATAATTTAAATAGTTTACAACAAATTGAATTTCAACGAATGTCAGCTTTTTCTCGGATAGGGAAAAATTTGTTACACTCTTTGCACACACGTTTCGTACAAGTTAACTCGTTCTCAGATAGTTTTTCTTTCAATCATACACTCGATATCTCATATTCTAAAATTACTCGCCTAAGGATATTAATCAGTGATTAAGACAGCATGGTGCTGAAAACCTATTCTCCAATATTCATTTTATTTAGAAGTAAATGTATTAAGTACTCTTCAAACTACGTATAACATCGTTGCCCAAGAAAAGTGACATCACACATTTTCAAAATTCTTATTTTGTTGCAGATCGGTTTTAATATCAGCCATTAACAAACAAAGGGTTAGTCAATGAAAACGTCCACCTCGAATATTTTCTAAACGATTGTTGTATAAAATATATTGTAACATTTTCACCCATCGATTCAGGACATACAGCTTCATCAGTTGTACTTATTAGTTTTCGATAGCAGTTTTTTTATTTTAAAAATGTTGGACTAACTTCACTTTTTTTAATAGAACAGTATACAATTTTACACGAAGAGACGTGTATTGAAATGACGAAATCCGGCGTTATAAGAAATAATAATACTCAGAAGTTCGTGCTGCGGGCAGTCCAACGATCTTCAAGTCGAAAAGCGCAGGGAGGTGCAAGCGCCCTTCCAAGCACCCCCCTGCAAAGTCCTCACATGTTACAGTCTTAGAAGTGACTTCACTCTCCGTCCACAAAAATCAATCGAAGTGGCAAGGAAATCACCGGCATGTTTTAACAGGTAGCATTGTTAATCAGGCATATTTTTCTTTAAAGGAGCTGACTTATATGATGTGAGATAGGGTAAGTTTTCTGAAATAAGCTCCACGGTAAATATTATGTTGCTACTTGTTTGAAGTCACTGCGCGTCAAATATGAGACCGTTGTCTCTGCGTTAGGTGTGCGAAAGGCAGTAAAAATACAGAAATACTTTGCTCTGCTTCACTGTAAAAATCGTGATATTCCGAGACAAGGGCGTATTGAACTGAGTTGTAACTTCTTCAGTAACAGCAATATATTTTTACTATTTTTTAGAATGTAAGTGCTCTAATTTCTCCAGTATGTACTCGTGAATTTCCCTTAAACCATTAACAAAACAAAATAACTTTTCCTGGAGTCAAGCAACAAATACCACAAATGGATTGCAAAGTTCTAAAAGTTTCTACGTCAACTGTCTGCAAAAACAACGTGAAGCAGAGTTACATATCTTCGCTCTGCTTGTTTGTGATTTCAAATTCGTTAAATTCTGAGGTCATTCTTCCCGTAAGAGTAGTGCATGTTTACTCCTCGGGAGGTGGCGTTAATCTTCCCCCGCTGGATGGCGAGATCTGGCGCCGACTTACTGTCAGTTAGAGGGGTTTTCCCCAACAAGGAATCTCCCACCAGCAGGAAACCGCCCCAGTCGGAAAAAGCTCCAAGCTCCCGACTGGTCTCCTGATATGTGTGGGACTGTAGTGCGTGCCAGTGTGTGTAAGGTGGTGAGCAGTAAGGAGGGTAGGGAAAGGAATAGGGAGGAAACATCGCGTAAGGTCCGCGGTCAATTTGTTAGGTTACTACTCCGGCATGCGCCTGGTGTTCATAGGAGAAACCGCGGAAAATTCCCGACAAGAGCAGTCGGCCGCAAGAATTCTCCCCCAGTCAGCTCCTGAATTCGATCTAGGTAGCTAGTGTCGAAAATTCTGGCACCGTCGGGACTCGAACCTAGAACCTCCCGGTCAGAGGCTCTGCAGTGACATCAGTTGATGCCCTGACTCACCTCTCCCGGTCTTTGTTCCGCATGCTCCGGGCCACTCAGCCTGCATTATTTATATTTCGGTACCCCGAAGTCGATTGTCTTTAGAGGTCACAACGCCCTAGGCGTCTTACTCTGCGATGTTTTAAACTGGCGAATGACTGCCGCATCGCAAACTCCCGCCCTGCTATAACGTCGGATTTCAAAAGTTATTAGTGCTTTCAATATTTAATCAAATATTAAGATATGTAATATTGCTGAATTTGTCTTCAAAACCTATCCATTCGTGTAAAAAGCTATAGAGTCCCGTTCACAAAAACCAAGTTAGAAAAATATATTTAAAATAAAAAAATGATATTAAATAGCTCATAACTACAACTGACTAGACCCTAAGCCCTGAATTGTTAGATGAAAATTCCATCTCAATATCTTGAATCGTTTATACAATATACTTCAAATGGAATTTCTTGACTATCCTGTATATCTCGGCTGTCTTGTGAACTATCTTAACGAAACTTTTACTAAAATAGATTATTTCCAAGATATATTTCTTGGAGGTTTTGAATCCTGTGTCACTTTTATTGTGCATCAAAGATACTTCTTTCGTTTAATAGCTACGAATAGATATTATTATGTTGCGTAGATTTTTTAAGAATTATTGACTTCCTTATGACTTGCAGTGTTAACTCAACAACACAAAAAATATTTTCAATAGTTTCGTTAAAAGAAACTTTATACATGGGTAGATTGACTAAATAATATTTGTAAGTCTTGCCTTTTGATAGACTAAATGTCATCGAGAACATAAGAACTGTGGCATTAAAAAATTAAGATTACATTTTTCAAATAGTTATCAGCATTACCGACGTCAATAATTCTCTAAATTAATTGCAGGTTGGATTGATTGTTACATGTAAACATTACCGCTCCCGCATTAAAATAAAAAAACATGTTCTTGATTACTGGTGAAGAAAATTTATCTACATATCCTACGAAAATTCTAAACGTAGTTCTATGGAAGTTCGCGTAGGGCGCAGTAGTCTCAGAACAATCAGGAACAGACGCTTGGCCTTATCAGGACGAAACTACTCTAACATTCCCCCTCTAGCATCCGACGATCATAAATTCACCAGCCACAAAGTGACCGAGTTTTGAATTCCCATGACGCTCCAAGTTGCGGACCAAGTTGAAGGGCGAATGCAGTACGACCTGCCCGCCATACCATGCCAATTACATGTCAAAACCTCCCCGAAGCGGTTCCGACTTTGGTCATGTAATAACGTCCACAGCCCCGCCCCCTGCCTGTCTTCACTTGTACCTTCAACTCTCAGTGCTTCGCTCTTACGCCTGTTTCAGCCGTCTCCAACTCTCCCTTTGCAGATCTAAACCTGGCACAAAGTCTGTGCTACCAGCCGTCTCTGGCACAGGTTGCACCTATAGACTATTCAACGAAGATGAACTTTCTCCTCAGACATACCGCTTGTGACAAGCCAAAGCAAAGAGGTCACTTAAAGTATTTGCAAAGTCACGAAGAACAGCATTTGTCTTCTCCTGTATGCACGAATAGGTTTCGAAATCGAAACTCGATCTATATTAACACAATAATTTCTCAAGGCATTTTTTCTATCACATTCCTGGAGCAAATAAAGAAAGCACTATAAAAAAGTTTAATTGATTTTCCTTCCAAGCAAAATATCACTAACAGTTTAGCATTATTATCTTAACAATCAAAGTATTTTTGAGACCATTATCTACATTAGTTACTAATATTTAATACCAATAAAAATACTCTCACTATTTTTAAAAACTAAATTTTTAAATTGTATGAATTTTCGTAGTTACACGGAATATATAATAATAAATAATATTAAATATGCCATTCATAAAATTCCTCATGAATTCAATAAAGTAGTAGTAAGAGGCTTAAAGAGGCATTATGATTATTTATGAGCGTGGCAGCGGGAGATAGACAGAAGAATAAAAAATTGTGTAATCTTAAATAAATATTGTATTCTATTTTTTCTGTTGTTTTTCTCCATTTTTTGTACAATAATAATTCCAGTATTCAGAAGTAATGGCTTTTGAAAATATGTGAATTCCCTACTTTGTTTCACATTTCATTTTATTCAGTTTTCAATATAATAAAAGTGAGCACTCTTCAAAAATAGGCAACTGTCAAAAATAGATAACCCTTTAATAATAATATTACAAATTGAATGAAAGCTCTTTTCCTTCCGAATTTTTTTTAAATGAACTGTCTCTGAGATACGCAATCCGTATATCCTAGTAGATGTACTTTTATGGATTTTCACCACTGTTCCTGACTTTCAGTAATGAAGAGATAAGCAATCGTTCTTAAAACTACTACTAGTTACAACCTTTTTTCCAGTAGCCTATCATAAATGTGATCTACAGTTTGTATGACTTTAATCCTTCGTGATAAAAGTAGTTGTCTATGACATTATTGCTTGCAACTGTTAAATAAAGTTCTTTATCAGTAAATAATCATCTTACACTATCTCAGAACACTATCATTTTTTTAAAAATCTACGAGGGTCACCTACGGCAGGCACGTCAAACTAAACCCGCACGAGGTACTTGCCCGCCTTGCCGGCGCTCGTAAGTGAAGGCGCAACTTCTCCGGTCTCCACACCCATTTCCCTTTAAAATCCAGAAAGGCATGAACGAGCGCAAGCTGAAGCCACTCGCAGCGGTAAATAGTGGCTTCATATGATAATATGTTTGCCAATTATTATATTTTATCAAATAACCGAGAATTGTATTGTATTCATTATTTATATTCACTACTACTTCACTGCTATTACTTTTTACACTATTATTACTCTTTGATGTTTATTTTCTTACTAAATCCTCCTTTATATAAACATCATTGCCAATAAGAGGAATACGTTTGTATGGCAAATTATTTCCTTTTTTCGTTTTGTGTTCTGGTATTAAATTATTCAGTTATTTATTGTATTTAGTAATAATGTGAAACGCATAAGTCTATATATGTTAACAATTCTCGCTTACGAACGGACACTATTTTTAACAGACCAGAATATTGGTTACCAACCTTACCTGAACGTAGAAAGTTCATGGTTTTGTATCACTCTTTAAGTAAACTGGATTACTAAACGAAGATTCTTTGATTCAATTTTTTAACATTTTATCTTCAATTTGTAACTCGGTCTGATGGCTTTCATTTTAATGGATCATTTCCTTATCTTACAGAGAAAATGGGAATTAATATAGCTCATTTGGTAACTGTGAAATAACTTCTCCCACAGACTGCCCTGGGCCAGGTATGCAGTGGTACCGCCACTCCGTAGGAATTTGTACAACCTTTCCTTTTAAATCACGCGCCAATTTCTCTGGACGCAGTGCCCGTGAGCTCTAGTAAGCGTGGTTCTTTGCCCGCGACCTTGACATGCCTGCCCTACGTGATTTGTGGAGCAATTTGGCGTGTTTAGCGTGTGGGGCAACCCGCATGATCCCGAACGCATTATGTGAAAGCTATACCTCTGTAGTCCGTCCACGCTGCCTGCCGCGGTAGCGAGCTGTTGGGCAATGAGTAACCAAATGACACCGTTATTGTGACGCGTTAATCGAACAACGAGTACATTGCATTTCTGACGGCCAACTGACGAGGTCGGGCGCGATCGCAAAGCCGCGCAGAGTGCAATGCAGTACTGTCGTAACGAGCACTCCATTCCATTAATTCATAGAGTTGCGTTTCCGTTGTTTGTATCATATTTTGATTGATTAGTGATTCCAGGCGCGTAAATTGCTAAGATAAATAGCCCCGTAAATGTTGTGCATGCTTTTTAATCACGAGAGGTGGCGGTGAACTCCCCCCATTGAATGGCGAGATCCGGCGCCGCCGTCTCTGTCAACTTGCGAGGTTTTCCCCAACAAGGTATCTCCCAGCAACGGGGAATCGCGCTAGCTGGGAGAAGATCTAAGTTTCCGTCTTGTCTCCCGACATGTGTGGTAGTGTAGTGCATGTAAGATAGAACAATGAAGAGGAAGGAAATATCGCGCACGGTCCATGGCCCATTTGTTAAGCTACTATTCTGGCATTCACCCGGTGTTGATCGGACAAACAACGAAAAACTACCGATCAGAGCAGCCGGCCGCCTCCAGAGAGCTCCTGAGTTCGACATAGCTATGTAGCTAGTGTCAGAAAACCTACCATCATCGGGACTCAACTCCTAGAACTCCTGGTCAGAAGCACTGCGATGACATCAATTGATGCCCTGAGCCACCTATGATGGTTTTGTATGCGAAAAATGAAAAGTTTTCTTCGGTAATACTTAGGCAATTCTCAGGGCTTCAACACATTATCGGCACAAGTTATGGACGTTATAGAACAATAAAAATCGTTCAGAATCTGTTGTGCATTAACTAAGTGTTTCTCGAGAAAAGAACATAAGAAACATTTGTTCATCTAATTGGAGACGAGATGGTGGAGTTTTTTCCACCTAAAATAATTCACCCTATATAATTCTCATGAAATTTTCAAATAGTAATGTAATGCTCCATATTGCTTTGAAGCCGTGCTTTGAGGCCTTCGAGTTGAGCACCGCGCAAGCGAGATAGCGCACGGCTTCTTTGACATCCCAACTTTTCCTGCTCCATTTTAAACGCTACAGAAAGGTCCAAAAGTAATAGTTTTTCAACCATTTCATGTAAGGTTCTACAACTAAAACTACCGTAACTTTTTTTATGGTTTGACCATTAAGTAGTAAAATGTAAAGCGATTCGGTGTGATAAAAACTGGGAGTATCGCTTGCCAATTTATACAATATCGTTCGTGATCTGCAATATTGACACAACAAAAAATTACGTGTTTACAGAAATGCGTTTGAAGTTTTGACCTTGTATTGAACTGCATCATTCTTGCATTCACACTTCTTATTATTTCACATTTATTAGTGAATTACTGTACTGAAAGATTTACTGCTGGAAGGTACATTATCAGCAATTCTAGAAAGTGTATTAACTCAAAATTCGTAATTTTTGTGTTGTGTCACTTTGGAGCCGACGAGCTATATGATCATCAAATATTGGAGAGCTGGGATGAACGAATGAATATTGTCAAAAAAGATTTCTTTTCTTTTCTCTTAAATAGCATTGACGTACAAAAATATATAATAATATACTGTTCATATGTTCATTACGATACTGAATACAGGAGAGATACGTTCTGTTTCTTCTTCCAACAATATCTGCTCTTTGGGCATGTATTTTACAGAAGGTAAGGTCTCTATTCATTTCTAAAGTTATTACCCTTAAAAACGCACGTGTCCATCGAAAGTCCCAGGATGAAATGAAGTAGATTTTAAGTTTTCTTCCATGCATCATCCGTCAGAAAGAAGCAATTTGTTAGTGTCAAGTCTACAGGAACCTAAGTTTTCAGAATTATCTTAGGCAAGTTTTAGTTGTATAAACGTTTTAAACTCTCTTCGTAGAAAGTAAATTTAGAAGAACTGTAAAGTTATTACCTATAATAAAGCTTTTTCACGAGCTATAAATAATTTTGTAAGATTTACCTAATGAAAGATTGCTTTTTGATTGGTCATACCAACATCACGCACGTTGATTTTGTTGCTAGAGAGGCTATGATCTTCGGTACGATGGAAGGCCAGAGGAGAGCTCCGCAAAGAGCGAGGTAGATTGAGAACATTACGAAGGCAGTAAGCAAGAGCATGGAGAATCTACAAGGTGCACTACAGGAACGAAAGGCCTAGAGAGATGTAATTCATGGGGTCACAAAATGTTGGACACGATCGAACGACTAAACAATGATACCGTTGCAATCATTTCGTATACTTTTAGTACGTATTTACGTGCCACCTATTGGTGTGACTTCGTTTTTCGCATTACCTGAAACAATACTACAAATATAAACCTGTGTGAAAATACGGCTTGCGTAAGGTAGATACAAAACACAATACTTTAATAAATGTGAAGTCTTGAATAAAAAAAACTAACATAAACTTCTGCACAAGATACAAAATTAGCGTCTTAAACATATGCGTCTACTTGTTGTTAAATACATTGATATAGTTCATTTTTTTGGACAGAGCAATGCGAACGTCTACTGTAGTCCCAAGCAAATTCTTCAAGTCGATTTCGACACCGCAAAATAGTTTAGTAGGAAATTTATTTCAAATCTTATGTTCACGTTAAGTGGATATAACAATCTGTAGAATCTCTGCCCATTTTAAATTCGTTTCCTTTCCTTCGGTAAAAATTGGCATAATTCGTTATCCTTAAATTTGTCATTACGTTTGTTATACAAATATCTTAAACAGCGGATTAGTATGCTTTAAATTAACAAGGCAATTTCACATTCGCGGTATTTTCTGTCATGAAAACTATTTCGCGAGTCATAGCTTCCATCTACCGTGAATGAAGTGATGGAGAAGAGTAGTTAAGAAATATTTGTAATTTTCGAAACATTTTCCTACGTACCCCATACTCATGGTCTTGCTTCTGGTAATTTTACATACTTCTAAACGTGTCTCACACTCAATGTCATCAAGAGTTTTAAAAGTTTCTTTTAACCGTTAAATAGAGTCCTTTTTACTGCAAACAAAACAAATCATTTTATAATGGACATATTCGTATAAAAGCCATTTCTGGCAGAGAGCTTTTTTAAAACCAAATTTCCATAAAGAAATAAATCTATTTGAATTACAGCTATCAAAGTTCTGATGCATAAGGCTTTTTTACTTCTCATTATTTGTTCTTCCTTGCCTCTCTAATTTAATATCTTGGTCATATCATTCCAGGGATGACCCCCTCTCGAACAGGTTTTCGTCCAATTTCCCTGATCCTTGAGCAAATGCTGAGATTGCCCCTTGTTTTGCTTCTGAACATAAATATAACGTTAAATTAACTTCCCTCCTTTTAACTTTTTTGACGTAAATAAATAAATGAGTCAAAATCTAAGGCACATTGTCGAAACAAATAGTTTAATGTACACAAATATTTCATATTGCCACATGTTGGCAAAAACGCTTTAATCATAATTCATCTCTGTACAGTGAATGCATGTGTTAAGTCAGAAGCTCATGGAAACATTGGCAGACTGTACTTTTCCCCATACGTCAAAAAGAGTTTAAACGCTTTTGGGGTTAATTACAAATATCCTTCATAGATAAAACAAGCAGACGAACTGGAGCACAACAAATAAACAATTATTCTACTCTCAAAATCCTCTTGAGTGACAAGAAACTAGTTTATCACAAAATTTTTCAGTGTAGAGAAAATGCTCTTCAGTAAATCGACCAATCGAAACAAAATCGTTCCGGAAAGCATTTCCCTTGCAGCTAGTATATCCTGAGAATTTCATTTGTGAGGAGGAACTTTGCAGGCAGCTGCCGTTTCCAAGTCGACACCTGCGCCCATCACGTTGTCATTCCTCTGTTCCCGTGTAATGAGGATTCAATTTTCTTAACAAGATCTCACGAGCGGGCTTCCTTGCTCCCGCTGCCCTGTCCTTCATCCTATAAGAGACGCCGACAGGAATAGCCTTCTGCACTCGTGTAAACGGCATTACCCCGCGCCTTCGTGTCTTTTGTTCTGGCCGCATTGAGCTTCGTAATATGCAATTCACCGTACTAACGAAATTAGAAAGCTCAATATCTGGAGAGAGAATCGCGTGCAGTGTGTCTCTTGGGGTAACCTTGGAAGTATCTCATAGTTGTATTCTCTTTAGGCTCCATCTTTTTTAAGACATTAAACAACGAGTAGAGATAAGCTTCCGTGATTCCTATAAATCTTTCTACTCTTATGAACATCCAAAATATGTATTTTCCCAAATGCATTGCTTCATTACATTAAAAAAAATAATGAAGCTAAACCATTTATAGAACAACAAATTAAAATGTATTAACTCCACAGTTCATTTCAATTTAGTTTGAAGCGAATTCTCGTTATTCTCGTTGAAGCGAGTTATATGGAATCAAAGAATATTCAGTGCACATAAAGAACGGAGACAATGTAATTTATCACATCAAAAAATGTTAAACCCTGTGATATGACCATTTCAAAGAGCATTATACATTGTCTTATAGTGGTCTCGTTTTGATCTGCTGGTCATTTGATATCTACGAAATTGTCAGGAACTTAGAGCATGCTTTCTTCGTGAGTTACGACCACGTGTAACATATGTTGATTCATCCTTGTAGTTTCGTGAAACAATTGTGAATCGTGGTGTTGACGACAACATCGAATCAGGGAATGATTTCTTTCTGTATGAATAATATTAGACGAATAAAATAGGTCTGTTTCCTATGTTAAGCAAACGATCAAAAAGTATTAACTCCATAACAGCTTAGATTGTTTGAGTTATCTCGCAGGTAGCATTACCGTCGTATCTGCAGCGACTCTGACCAGAAGTTTCTCGGATTCGAACCCCGAGAATGAAGGATTTTCGACAATAATTAAATCGGTAGGTCGACTTCAGCCTGGAAAGAATTGTAGCCTCCGGCAGCTCTGGTAGTTTTCCGTGGTTTTGTCGGTCAATACCAGGTGAATGATGGAACATCACTCTAACGAAAGAGCCACTGACAACTCGAAATCGTTTTTTCTTTTCTTTTTTCTATTTGTCCCCCTTACACATACATACACATACATGCACTGTACTATCACAGACGTCGGGGGATTGGTCAGGAGTTTGGAGCTTGTTCCGGTTGAGGTGATGTCCGCGGGAGAAGATTCCTGGGGGAAATGACCCCCCACCTCAAGCCGACGTGTAGGTCAGCGTCTGATCTCTCCACCCAGCGGGAGAGAAATACTGCTCCGTCCCAGGATAAAAAAACACAACACTAACGGGACTAATGAAAACAGATGAATCTGGCAACATCAATCAAATACGAGTATAACAGTTTCGTGCAAAGATACGTAGAAAAAATGACTCTTTACATTAGTTCCATTCTGTTGGCGCTATCAGGCGCGGAATAGCAGAAATGAAATAAAGATTATAGTAATTAACGAAACGAGTGTATAAAGAGAGGTATAATTGCATGAATTGCATGTTCAAGAAAACGTGCGACGATAGAAGCAAGTTTTCTTATTTACTATGACTGTAATTATACCCCTTTATCCTCGTGTTACGTTCAATATTTTTTCGTTTCCATTAAAGAAATAATTTTAATTTTGAGTAATACAATCGTAATCTTTTCCATTAGAGGTATGTATCTGATGTCCTCGCATTGATTCTGAACAAGACCTATTTTAGTAGGCCTTGCAGTGTATAATGACATTATGATCACATTAATGTCTAAGAGAATAATTATGTTTGATAATTACGTTTGTAAATGGAAACTAACGTATTCCGGTAGAAGAAGCTGACAAAGCAATGAAACCATTACTTCGCACGAAAAGTAAGGGAATGTATGAGAGAACAACAAATGTTAATGTCGGAAAGGAGAAAAACGATTCAGTTCTGACTCAGACGTTTTTCTGGTAAACTAGTGGGTAAATAAAACCGACGATTACATTTTGTATATTTGTAATATGCTAAAACCAAATGTTTTACACACAACACATTTATTCATGTTAAACATTTTACGTTGTTCCATTCGTCAGCTAGTGTCAAATCAACATGCTTATGGTCATACTTGTTTATGTTGAAGACGTGGCGTGTTAAGAAGAATATCCATATTTTAAATTATAAACAATTTACATGATTTTCCTACAAATTAGGGAGTTTTGCCAAAACAACGGCCGTCACTAGGTCGTCACGTTCAAATAGGTGAAGTAAACATATCTATACAGTATAACGTGACTTCTGGGTTAGGATGATTGATGCCAAGTATGAGTAGGATAACTAATTTTACTTATAGTCCTACAAATATCAACATGGCTGTCTTAGAAGTGGTAATAATTATTCGTTTATAATTCTGTTTCATTCTTTCATTGCTTATATGTTTTGATGTACGTAAATGTGATACACATTTTTGTCCATGATTCATGGCCATTTGCAAAAGTCGGCATTATTGATACACAATTAAAGCATTTCGATTGTTCTCTAAGTTCCGATTGGCTGTTGTGGACTTTTAATTGCACGATTAAGTTTTAATTGCACGTATGCCTTAAACACAGTGATAACACCTCTCTTCTATAATGTTGCTCAAAATATGGGGAATCTATAAACATGAATTACATTCTTCTTTGGAAAATTATTCAAAATATTTAAAACGTCATTTTATTAATAATTAACAGATTAGGTCTGCGACTATTAGCTCTGTCAGTTCGTGTGGTCCCTACAGGAGACACAAATTTATGTTTTTTACCAATTACCATTGGTTAACATATCGCCGGACAAGGAAATCGCTCTCTAATGAAACTACAAAGACAACTTTTTTCTGCACTTTTTATGGTGTTGAAGACATTATTTTATGTAAATTTTTAATTAAACGGTAATATAAAAACACAAAATAATGTTCCTGAGAAATACTGTCCATTTCGAAAACTAAGCCTTGATATCTTCTAACGATACAATTCGAACCAGCAGAGGTGGCTCAGTGCATCATCTGATGCCACAGCAGTACCTCTAATCGGGAGGTCCTAGGTTCGAGTTCCAGCAGTGGCAAGATTTCCGACACTAGCTTGTCAGCAAGGTCAAATTCAGTCGCTGTCTGGAGGAGAATTCTAGAGGTCGGCTGCTCCTATAGGTAATTTTCCGTGGTTTCTCCGGGCGAACGCCGGGCGAATGTCGGAGCAGTACCCTAACGAACGAGCCACGGACCGCACGCGATTTCTCATGCCCTTTTCTTGATCTATTCCTCACCCCTTACACACACTTACACAAATATTCAGTACACTTCACAAATGCCAGAATACCGGTCGGGAGAGAGCTTGTCCTGGCTGGGGTGGTGCCCCGCTGGGGGAAAAATCTGGTTGGGGAAAACCGCTAGCCTGTAAGCCCGCGCCGGTTCTCATCATCCAGCATGGGATCCTTGCCACCTCCCGAGGAAAACATTCACTACACATACGGGAATAATGACCTCGGTTGTTGACGCGCCCGAAATCATTAACAACCAATGATACTATTCGACAGCGTAAATATTACGTCACCAATCGCGTCATACGCTTAGGACCTTTGCAGCGGCATTATTAAAAGTTGTGTGAGAAAGTGCGTTGGAAAGGGCAGTTGGGTAAACCGTTGCCAAATCGCTGTTTTCACACGTCTGCGGTCACACGCCAAATCCTAGCGAGTTCTTGAATAACGACCGGAAGGCTCAGTATAGATGCAGGAAGAGGGGGGGGTGATCAAAGTAGGCGAATTCGAACTTATAAATAGAACTGCAAACACAGAGTGTATCGTCCTCGGAGAGGAAATTAATCTTTCCCGACTAAAGAGAGAGAGAGAGAGAGAGAGAGAGAGAGAGAGAGAGAGAGAGAGAGAGAGAGAGAGTTTCATTCCTAAAAAAACAGATATAACATTGTATCGTATTCACACACAGGACAATGACTATTTTCGTTACAAATATAAATGTCGAAATTTTATTGTGTGTCCGATATAGATGCAAATATCATTTATTTTAAGTTAATATTGTGTTCATTATGTGTATTGTTACTCACTGTATGCTAGTGTTGTACACTGACAGACGTTTTGCCGTAAACAAATTTTTCGGTATCAAGGACTCACAAAACGCGTATTCTGACTTGACAGCGTATTAAAGAAAGACATTTATTACATTTAGGAGCAATAATACTCCACTTTTTCTTTATCAGGGCACTTTTATAAGATATTTACTGTCGAATCATCGCCGATTTCCTGCGCACGATTATAAACGTTTCTCTTACTATTGTACGTACGTAATAAGTCTATTTCTGTTGAAAAATCTCTCTTTGCTGCAGAATTAAAATACTTTATCTATACTGCATTTAGTAGTAATTAGTGTTACATGTAATTAGTGTGTAATGATGAGTAACACATGTTGACAGAGAAGGGCAAGTCGTGCCATAATTACAAAGAGCTCCAACACAATTGTGGCACACTTTGTTTCCTGCAAGTCCAGAAATTTAGCACAATATTGTCTGAACATAGTTTTCTGGTATCGTCTATTGAAATCACTCTTCTTCTACTTAGTAACATAATGTAATATGGCGTACTACTGCCGAACGTAGACTTTACCGCACGGACATTCTTCAGGAGATGAAGAAATTTATTTTTTCGATGTTAGTAAAATTGATAACAGGAACATATACAATACTGAACGCAAAAAAAACACAGAAAGAAAGAAATTTAAAAAAGATAGAGAAAACACGCTCTAAATGACTTACCAATTTTTAACATTGTCTTGACTTCGTTCTTTTCTCGCTTGAGAGAAAAAGGGTGGTCCGGAATGGTTGATCACGTGTCTGAAACAGCTGTGAGCAGACCCGGTGGCACGATTTTCACGGCTACATCACATCGCTCTAACTACAAACTACCCGCTGCTGCATCTAACGATTACACTTTGCGAAGACTCGCTACCGTGGTGTTTGTCGTTTCCAATCAGCGGTGAGATCCGGGATTTAGGCCTATGACGGCTCCGTAGCAAGGTCGCAGGGCCAATGGTCCCTCATCGTGTCGCATCTTGTATTTCTAGTGGTTGTTCAGGAAAACAAGAAGAAAAGTGGAATTTGATGAGCCTTATTTGTTTGAGTTCATTCTCATAGCTAGCTCGTATAGTCATCATGTGCTGTATTCATAATTCCTGTTCTGCCAACTGAATGCCGAGAACTAATGCTTGGCTTTCCTGCGTTCTTATGAAATGATAAATGATAAACGAGAATGATTTTGGTGATTTTACTTTCCCTACCATGCTACAATGACAAGGGAAAACATTAAAGGAAACATTTTAATTTAATTCATTTACACTAATAGCTATTTGATTTAAACATTATTTCCAATTTGTACACACTTACACTAACATTCACTACACTACCGCACATGCCGGGAGAGCGGTCGGGAACTTAGAGCTTGTCTCTGCTGGGGTGGTGCCCCGCTGGTGGGAGATTCCTGATTAGGGAAAAAGCCTCTAGCTGACGTTAGGCCGAAGCCGATCTCGCCATCCAGCTGGGGAAGACCACCGCCTCCTTCCGAGCAAAAAATGCACTACACGTACGGAACTAATGACCTTAGTAGTTGACGCGGCCGAAATCAAAAATTAATTAATCAATCAATCAATCTAATTTGCAAATTTCAATTATTATTAAACAATTTAAAAATACATAATAAAGGTTATTTTTATAAATATTTCTACTAGTATTACCCATTTTACTAGAAATAGTTTATATTTAATGTCCGAGACAGCGCTTATAATCCTGTACGGCTTAATATTTTATACAGATGGTTCACTAAGATGATTCCTGCGAATATCTTGCAGAAATGGAATGCTCTAAAGCGAACTTCTACAAGGGACACAATATGACATAATATTGTACAATATATTTTTATTTAAGAGGTATCGATTTCACTTTGATTTCTGAAACGGAACTCTTGAGTTTTCTTTAGCTCATGATAACGGGAGTGAAGGGAGGAGTTCATGGTTTATGTGCAAATTGCCCAGGGTTACATAATATTTTTGGTCATATTATATTAAGAGGACTAGGGCTCCCATCAAGACCATCACGGATTTTGATAAAATTTTGTTCGCTGAGATTTTCGAGACTAAAAGAACTTTCGTGAAGTTGTAACTTAATACGTCCCATGCAGTGTCGTAAAGTACGGCTCATTTTTCGCATATTTGGAATACAATCCTTCTCCTATATTTCTAAACAAATGAAACTGAACTGTATTGTACAACTTTATTCGCTCTATTAAGTGAAGTAAATTCAATTTTGCCTTTACTAAAACTGTAGTACTTCGTAGCAAAGTTGACGAAAAAAGTATGTAAAACTTTCAAGTGTTTAAAAAAACTAGTGTTAAAAACATCTCGAGTAAGGACAGTGGAACATGAATCATAACTATCAACATCACATTGTTTCGTAATGCATATTTGCAACCGTTTAGCCCTCACCATTACCAGATTAGTTAACAATTAGCGTAGTTAGCCGCACAAATAAGTCAAAGTTGCAAAAAATATTCCTCATGCTGTTACTGAATTACAACAATTTAATTATTAAGTCTGTATGGAATCAATAGTAAAACTAATTATAATTCTCAGTGACTGTTTATTACTGTATAAGTTGCCAAAGTTCTGCATCTGCAAGGAGCATACACTTCCATTGCGTCCATCCGTATCGCAGTGGCCGCGTGCTAAAGCTGGAGCCCTTGCCCGAAGGCCGACGGCGGCAGGCTTGCCACACTGCCATAACCACTTGCCACGCTAAGAATATGCCCACGTAACAGCACTCCGCTCCATTTCTCTGCCACCTCCACGGCCAGCTGCCCGATGCCCGCCGATCGCCGCCTGCCGCGCGGCCATCGCCCCCTGCCTCCTTCCCGCAGTGCACCGCCCCAGCTCAGCCATCGCACATTGCCAACACCCACCGATCGACAATTCACCGACCTGCAAATGTGGCTCAGGGCATCAATTGATGTCACTGCAGTGCTTCTGACCGGGAGGTTCTAGAGTTCGAGCCCCGACCGTGGTAGGACTTTCCACATTAGCTTGTCAGCAATGGCGAATTCAGCCGCTCTCTGAAGGAGAATTCTAATGGCCGGCTGCTCCGATATATAGTTTTCCGTAGTTTCCCCGACCAATACCAGGCGAATGTCGGAGCATTACCATTACAAACGGACCACGGACCATGCTCGATCTTTCCTTCCTCTTCTTTGTCCTTTCCGTATCCGTTAATTTCACTAACAAGCACTACGTTACCACACACGTCGGGAGAACAATCGCGAGCTTAGAGCTTTTCCCGGTTGGGGTGGTGTCACGCTAGTGGGAGATACCTGGTTAAGGGAAAAAACGAAAACCGACGTAGGTCAGCGCCGAATCTCGCCAGCCAGCGCTGGAATATCACCGCCACCACCCATGATAAAACACACACTACACTTACGAAACTAACCTCATCAGTTGACGCGCCCGGAATCACTAATTGAATCAATCAATGACTACCCACAGCCGCTAACCGCCCTCTGCCTATTTCCCACCACTCACAGCTCGACCATTGCCCACTAGTTCAACATCACCCACTCCTCACCGCCAGGTTGCATCAAAGTTTCCGATAACATTTTTCCGAAATAAAAGTTCCGAGTGGACACTTTTTCGAATACAGTAATTTTCCAAAGACTACTTTTCGAATAAATTTTTTCCGAATTCGTCGTTCCGAAAACCATTATTACCGAATTTCATCTATTTTATCATGTATTTTCAGGGAAAGGTACTTGGATTTGGGAAACGTAATCCCTTCAAGGAGAAAGATTGTCGCTATGTCAGTTATGTGGAAGTTGTGTGGAAGACAGTAATGGAATTATAATTTTCGAAACAAAACAAAATCAGGAAGTGTTAATGAAAAGGATGACTTGTTTTCTTGATGGTGATTGACATTCAAGGTGGGACCAAAGATTTTCACTCAATTGTTCACAATTTTAGGACTAGCCAGAAAAACTAACGCCTTTGGCGACCAGATGAAAGACTCTGTAGTATTATTTCGTGTCTATGCGCTTTTATCAGGTTATTCAAGCGTGATTTAATACTGAAATTTGGAATCAATAGGTCACAGTAAGAAATTTTCACAGAACTAACAATGCGAGGCCTGAGATAACACATTTCAAATTTTAGTTGGGAAACTAATCCTTCATTTTTCGGCACTTTAGTAGAAATTCAAAAAGATCAGTTGCATAACGAAGTAACTTTAGAATTCGAATGAAAATAAAAGTGATGACACGACCAAGAAAAAATGAATTCTGAAACAAATCGAGAAGGAAATCGCCTGATTAAATTTTTGAAAACATTAGGTTTCAACTTTTTTTAAAAAGTCCTTACCTCCAGTATATACTTGTATATCATATAAAATACATGTTTATTCTTTATATTCAGTTTTTAAATAATAATTATTAAGTTTCGGAAATTTTTGCTGCGGAATTTGGGGCTTTGGAAAAAAGTAAATCGGCAAGGTGCTATTCGGCAAAACGGTCATTCGGAAAATACAGTTCTGAAAAAAGGACCTGAAACCCGCACCGCCTATTGCCCGATATGTGGCCGTGCTCCGCTGCCCACTGCCCTCCGCGAGATCCTGGACCGCTGCCCGTTGCCCGATGCCCACTGCCCGCCTCTCGCCGCCCGGCGCGGTCATTCATAACCACGTGCGTTTCTATTTATGTTGCCCGATATTCCACGCCCTTTTGATGTGTGGACTTCAGACTTGCTATTTCGGATGCCTTCCGCGTCAAGGACTCTGGAGATGTTCACGAAAGCTTTATGTTATGAGAAGACGAAAGTAAAACGGAAGTTCTGACCGGTCGTGTGCTGGACTTGTGCGAGACCTCTTCTGGATTAATTACTTTCGAGAGGATATGGTAATATAAAAACATTATGTAATTTCAAACTACAATTATCACTTTCTACTGAAAAAGTTCAATGACTCAAAAGTAAATGAAATTATGAATAGGTACGATACGTATTAAATGCTGAAAATATTTAAATATACCATGTAAAATAGAGCACGTGTAGCACTCATAAAACTATTACTGGAGGGTTGTGGCGCAATTCTGACTTCTGTTACTGATTCAGCTCTTCGACATACATTGAGAAACGTGTGTAAAGTCTTTGGGTCTGACAACTTTTTTGTGTGCCTGTGTAATTTTAACAAAACTGTCTTTACAAATAGTGTTCTGACAAATTCGGATTCCGCACGTCGAAATACGTAAACATGTGCCAAGTCTTTGAATGTGACAACTTTTTTTTATTTTCTGTACCTGTCTAATTTATATTTACAGTGTTACACGAGAGTTTTTTTATTTATTATTGAGGAGTGCGGGCTAAAACTTTGGTTTTGGAAAAAACATTTTGTGATGCTTTGTTCAGCAGCAGATTTGCTTCCAAGTTTCAATAGCTCATTAGTCAGTCACTTCTCGATAATTGGTTTTCGAACCAATGATTTGAGTCCTTTGCTTTGTCCGTTCCTACTCAAAGGAAGGAAAGAAGCACACATGCATACAGATCGAGTTTAGGAAGCTTTAGATTTTGTAATTCAAAGACTAAGTAACGGAAATAACTTTATTTCAAGTAATTCTCCAAATATTTATAGAACAAATTATCTATTTTAAATTGTTCATGTACATTTTTAATAAATTACCAGATAACCCAGACTCCCGTACAGTTAAACGGTTTACTTTTATTCCTATCGTTCTTTTGGGCGCAAAAATAGTGTTTCGTTTTAATGATCGTAATTTGAGCTCGTACTGAAATCTACTCAATATTTTCTCCTAATTTTGAAGTTTCAAAAGCCACTGTCAGATAAACATAGAACGTCAACATGGAATTCAAATAGTTGGTAAAAAACTTTCTATCTGTTCTATCGTTGCCGATATTTTGATGTCAATGACACCTGCAGTAAAGGAAATAATAGAGACAAATATCACAGTAAATACAGGAATAAATAATACAGTAAGTACAATAAAAAATGTTACAGTAAGTACAATAATAAATAAAAAACGATAGACGAAGCATTTTCCCAATTTAATCGTAACGTTTAATCAAGATATTTCAAAGTCACGTGAATATGGTAACATATTTCAAAAGGTAAATTGAAAAGAAAAAATATTTTGTCGAGTATGAGAAACTCAATCATGTTTCATACTAGGAATAATCAATACGTAATCGTCGTCTTGTCAAACATCTTCGTCGGACATTTAGTGTTCACTTCACTGGCGTGATTTGAGGTCTTATTTCCAACATTCTTACACTGATTCCATACGAACTAAGAAGAAATAGACACTCGAATATGCGTCAGGGAGTGAATATCCTCGCATCAAAACTGTTTCTCAATGAAATGGTTCTGAGTAGTCCTGTCAATGCACAGTCGAACAAACTGACGAGGCAAGAGACCCAGGTCAAGTGTTACTATTGTGAACATCTTTTAACTACGCCCATTATTTCTTGTTTACCAGCCCGTAAGCTTTAATGCCGCGCCGCACAGCTGCGGTAAGGATTGTCAAATTTAGCTCGTACGCTCGCTGTCGGAGAAAGTGGCTCGGGCGAGATCGAGACGTGACATAGCGTTATAATTTGCTTTAGAATATGAGAGCAAAATACCAAAGAAATTGTGAAGAGTGTTCTACTATTCCAGAAAAAAAGGTTGTGTTTGGTACTACGACTATCGAGACACGCTTCTTTGCCACTATTCACGGATTATTTCGAGAGTGGAAGAGCTTTATTAAAAAAGTATTATTAAAATACACACACACACACACACACACACACACACACACACACATATATATATATATATATATATATATATATATATATAAACTAATTTGAAAATTATTTGCCCCCAAAACACACTTAAAATTACTAAGGGTATGTTATTGAATTAACTGTCTCTACTGAAATGAAACGCGTTCATTAACTATTACATGTGGTGCACTTCTATTTACCTGAGGAAGACAAGAAGTTTCGTAGAAGACATTAAACGATTTAAGTAGTCTCTAGTCTGATATAAAACTCAAGATGCTTAAAATAGTCTAACACACAATTTTCTAAGATTTTACAGAGGAAAAGGAATATTAGTTTTACGATGGCGAACTGTTTCAATGTCACACTATCCTTCAAAAGTGTGCTTGGAAATGTAAATAGAAATGTTGAAGGTCATAAACCGGCTTAGGTGGCTCAGGACATCAATTAATGTTACTGCAAGGGCTCAGTCCGGGAGGTTCTGGGGTTCGGGTCCCGACGATGGCAGGATTTTTGACACTAGCTAGATAGTTATATTTCAGTTCATCTGCTATCTAAGGGAGAAATCTAGCGGCTGGCTGCTTTCATCGATAGTTTTCCGTGGTTTCTCTGATCAACACCAGATGAATGCTCGAGCAGTACTCTAACAAAAGGGCCACGAAACGCCAGCTATCATTCATTCCTCTTCATTGTTCTATCTTCAACCATTACTTACACACGGATACATGCACTACATTACACAGGGGGAGCGGTGTTGGAGAGATACCTGATTTGGAGAAACCCGCAAACCGACGTGTAGTTCGGCGCCGGATCTTGGCATCCAGAGGAGATATCACTTCCCGTGACAAAAACGTGCACTACATTTACGGGATTAATCTGACTTGTTTACTCGCCCGGAAGAATCAATCAATTAATCAAGTCATTGAAACCCCTAACTTGATTTCAAGCAACATGTGTTCAATTACTTCTAAATCTATGTGTATAAAGAATAATATAAATAACGCATTCCATCTAAATGAATTCCTTTTGACTCTTCATTTATATTCAATAATTTACTCTTTTTTTCTTTAGTATTATTTATCCATTGTGAGGTTGGACTACTGAGGTGTCAACCGTTGTATTTTTCAAACCAGAGTTTATTCTCCTTTAACATCGTTTCACATTGTACAGTTTGTGTTAAGATATTATAATTATTTTCATCAGATTTATAATGTCCATGTGCATTTTATCACTATGAAAAATACTGTATAAAAAGTGTGTGATAAAAGGCAGTGTGTCATTTCATTTACATATTCGCACCATCTATCGTCGCTCCGACAAAACACGTTTTTGCCTCGATCTGCATTTTTAAATCGTAGTAAAAAATGAGTTCAGTCTAAAAATATTTCCTCGTAAACTCGACACTAAACTTCCCATCATTCACGAAAAAGTAAATATAAACCTTCACTGCTCTGTAATACCAACATGTGACCGTAACCATGAAGTACTTTGGCACCTTAAAAGAAATACATTCATATATGCTAACAGTCTTTTTAGGCCCCAGAGATATGAAATAAAACATCTTTTATATACGAAACCAAACATACATATGTAATAATAGATAATAACACAGGTTCATATAAATCTATTATAATGATATAAATTGATAAATTTTAACAAACATTCTGTTTGAAAATAGCTCTTATTTCGCATTGCATTCTCCTGTTGTCTACGTACTACATGTAATATGTTGGCCTAACAGCGCAATTTATCGTCGCATCTACGAGATTAGCTCATGCATTATCACCAAGTAAACTCTTTGCGCCAATTTTACGATTAGTTCCATTAACAAAAGATTTTCAAGTTTTTCATTTTATGATTTGTATTTGAAAAACACGTTTAAAATTTTGGATTGGGAATTAAAATAATTCAAACCCTAATACTTCAATGCTCACTCTATACCCGACAATTATGAAATAAATTTTTCAAATTTCAGATAAATCTATGTGGAATGAAAATTGAACTTTCACTGCTACCCGCCTAATATTAAATATTGATGGATGAAGTATGACTTAAATTTTTTTCATAGAAAAATTATATTGAAGATTAAGTATGGCGAGGTTTTAGTACTCGCACATAAATGAAATGCATAATCTTTAATCAACAAAAATGATGGTCTGCAGCAATCACAGATTCCCTAAATATTATATCATTGACTGCTAATGCACCACTTACAAAAGTGCAATATTTAGACATCTTCTCACATATCTCTGGCGAATTATGGGAGAAAGTAAAAAGTTCTTGCACATTAAAATGCAGACATTATTTTATTTTTCAATGGATAATTTAATACGAATAGTATAATTTCTTTTTTCGGTACCCAATTGCGGATGTCTATAAATAGACGGCTTTCTTTCGAGTGCATGGCAATGAATATCACTACCTGGAAAACACTTCGAAGATTGATTTTTAAAAGAAAATATCAAAAGAAATACTAATTATCATTAAGAATCGCAATCTAGTAAAGTCGATAATATGTGCTCACTCCAAAATAGTGTCCATTGAAGGAACACGGGCGTAGATTTTTGTTTCTCGTGCAATTGACTGCTAGATTTCCTGAAAACGAAGCAATCACTAGAATCGTTAACTCAAGTCTTTATTTATTTTCTGAATGTAAACATTAGAAGCTACCCAGCAATCCTTTTACTTCCCACGACGCTTTAAACATCATTGAGCAGTTGGTATTTGTCCTACATTGAATAATGGAAGTGATTGACTCAAGCAAAGAAAATGTGCATATCCTGTAAATAGTGGCCATTAGCGAGCACTGGTTGAAAATAGGGATGTGCTGTGAACGTAAAGTTCAGTAGACAAAGGCGACTTGTGAACACGTAGATAATAAGCACTGTGTAATCTATGTAGACATTGGTAATCTATCTACATTCACGGAATACGCAGATCCTTCGCTGTCACCGATATGCCCGTCACCTCTTCGGCATGTAAATCAAATATATTAAATAAACCCAATATGTTGAACTCCTTACGCAGACGGCAATGTTGTCATCTAAAAGAGTAATTTATATAGAGCTTTGAACAAACTAGATCTAATATCAGACTTATATTATATGAAAATATCTTTAAACAAAACGAAGGTGATAGCCTTTAAAGACAAATATCCTGTCAGATAAAAATGGTATTATGATCCAATATAAAAACAAGTTTCTTATTTTCAATATCTGGGGTCATACATATTATTTGATAATGATACTGATGTAGAAAGAAAAATGAATAAATTTCAAGCTCTTTGTGGAACAATCAGAAAACATTGAAAATAAAGACTCGAAGAGAAACTCAGCAAAAATTTAATAAAGTAATGGTGGACCCTCACTTTTCTCTTTAAGTTCAAAGTCTGGGTGCCGACAAAGAACAAGAATACATGGTCAAAAGTAACTTTTTTAAACATATTTTAAAGTTCTTCAAGAAAGACGTAGAAATACGTGCGCGGTCCAATTTAGGCTCAGATAAAAATGCAGCAACTTTCTCCTACATTTTCTATGTTCTCTAAATCTAAAAAGAGTCGTGTACGTAGACTACATGTAGTAAATATACGAAGCCTAAATTACAGTGTACAGTACAACTCAGGTTGAAATTACACGAATGTCCTCGCCGACTCGTCACGGAAGTAATGCTGACAGTAATTTTATTATTAATTAAAATTCATTTAAGTTGATATGCAGTGCATACAGTGAGCCAAATATTACAATAAATAAATCATCATATCATGTCACCTCTGGCGGCATTCATTTGAAGGATTTAAATATTAAATGAAAATCATTATCGAGATTAGGTCTTACATCCAAGACCAATTACAAACAAATAAACAACAAATAAAGTATTTAAAAGGGACATTTCATTTCTTGATTTTATTTATATGTTAGAGCTTATGTCTGAATCTGGCTAATTCCTGAATTAGTCGATTAATGTACAACATCACATAAAACTTGTAGATGAAGTCCGAATTAAGAAGAGCTTCGAAACTTATTTGCACTTTAGTCGGATGAAGTTGACAGCCAACACAAGATGGATAGTGTAGGTGACCTAGGATACGGTCACGAGGAAAAAGCAGATAAACAAGGATAAGGCTACTAGTTCTAAATTTCTAAAGCTTGTTTCCACTTCCACTATGTCAGTCGTAAACTTCTTTTTACACTATACCTCCTAAACTAAACTCACTATGGACCTCTGTCGACGCGTTGCTGTAAGTATTCCAATTGGCAATACTCCGGTCTTCGGCTTTCGCGATTTAAAACAAACTTATGTACGTGAAACGCATAATTCCCAACGATCGATTCACGAAAATACTTCTCGCAAACACATAAGCCACATAAGATCACACTCGGGAAGATTTCTCGATTAAGCCAGAGCCCTGTGGCTAATGCCAACCTCATTCGGATGATATTCAAAATCTTCAGTTTATCTACAGTCGTAGTGTTTTATCCACACCGTCTAATGAACTAAATGACTGGCTGCTCCTAAATTAATCTATAATTCGTATCTCATCCGTGACATGTGCATGCTCAATATTTCAATTTCGTTACGTATTAGAGTTATTTTTATTTTTAAAAACAATAAGAATTTGCCATAAGATTTCTTTAAATAAGAATATTACTGTCTATAAAAATAGGGATTTGTAGTTTATTGACATTAAATCTAATAGACAGTTCATAAAATAATATGATCATTGTTTATGTTGGTGGGGGCGGCGGTAATAGTGGTGGTTGACAATTTTCTGGGTAGAAAGAAACGCTGTATGAAAATGTACGCGATCGTGTCGTGGTTTGGGCCCACTGCGCGCCGCCTGCCCGGCCCGCCTTCCGGCTCGAGGAGCACGTGAGCGCTGAGGAGCGGAGCATACCTCTTGGCGCGCCGCCAGGGCGCGCTCCCTTCCTCCTCAGCCCCTCCTGCGCCGTGTTTGACACACATTCGCGCCGAATATTAACTCCGCGCGACAGGTAACTGCGGGGCCTATGGCCACGCGGCGCCCTCGTCGACGCGCGGCAACGAGCGCCAACGGGCGCCAAAGGGCGCCAACGGGCGGCATCGTGCGCCATCGTGCGCCAGCCAAGACGGCCCCGCGCGGGGTGACAACCGTGTTCGGATTGCAATCCAAGCTAACGGCGTCGGAAACCTCCCGAAGATGATCCCGATACATCCCTCTGTTTTTATCATTTCTTTTTCGATGTGCTTTTATTTCATGGATCAAGCGCTAATCTAATTAGCGAATTAGCTGCTTAATGTTAATATTATTCAAAAGGGGTGGATACAGACCGAAGAAGAAATAGCTTCGAAGTATACGTCGTAAGTACATCATTATTCACGGTACTCGTAAAATTAGTCGTATTTCAGTCTTTATCTTTAACATACAGAGGGACACACTTCATATATTTTCAACGTTTCGAGATTTTTACGAAACAGAATCAAACTCTAAGACATAATTTCTATTCTTCTCGAGTATTTTCATCCAGACACATCATAAAGTTGTATGGTAGAGATCATTTACATTTTTCTTTAAATTTATTTATGTATGCATATATCACAAATATTTGAATTTTCTTATGGAATATGCAACCAAGTACACACTGTTGTCAGACGGACTGCGTTCATTGCAGGCGTAATACATTTAAATTTTTTGACGATTTCCAGAAAGACTATTCACTTTTCAACAGTGGTTTTCTTCTGCAATATCCTTACACAGGCCTGTGTTATCGTTGAACAATTTGAAAACATAATTGTTTCATATCTCTAAATATAGGTCACTACTACGAGTATTTAAGTTACCATGGCAAAAAGTCACATAAGTTGCTATAATTTGGCAACTGTGTATTATTAAAATCAATATATTATATGTGCACCAAAATGTAGTAGTAATCTACTGTAGCAATTCAGAAGGAAAGAAACAGGCGTGGTACAGGTATAGCCTAAAAGTACCCAACCGTCATATAATTGTTACACTCCGGGAAAGACGTACGTCTCATAGACGGCACAAAAAGCCATCATGAAAACACAGATTTTAGTACAAATGGGCAACATTGAGACATTAACATAATCATTACGATGGGCATGATATTTCGCAGTGTATCTATGTTCTCATATGTAAGGAAACTAGGTTCTACATGCCATTTGTTTTCTGCATGCGAGGTCTCGTGATTTTTCATCGCTTCCGCAGACGTCTTTTGCGAGTTATATTGCAAGTCGATTAAGACACATTCGGTGATATTGTCAGAGGATGTTTTGCCAACGCTTGTTATGAGTTAAGCCTCATTGAAGTCAATTATGTCATCTTCGATCGCATCTCTAGCCTAAGTAGTTGAGTTCAAGGGACACCCTTTTTGGGACAATGTGTAGTAGATACAAACCAGCTTTATCTCCTTCGGGAAGATTAACTCGATAATTGTTCATAGTGTTTACCATTTGACGTTTGAAGTAAATCTAGAGAAATCTCCTGCTTTTATGTAGCAGATGGCATCCGCATTTCATCCAACAATTGCGAATCCCATGGTTCATACAGTAACCAATTGCCACAACGACATATTTTGCACATATGTAGAGGTTTTGACGAAACTAAGCTTCTTTAGAAATTGTAAGGATGGAGATATTTGTAACAGTTTGCCACATTTGCTAGAAAATGGTAGTCTCTGTAAAATACGGTGGTATTTTTTCTGTTGCGCCCCTATGAATATTTACCCGTATATTTCGACTGATAACTTGATTGCTTTTCTATTCATTCATCAGATGCGTCTTCCATCCAATTCCATTATTTGATGCTCTCATAATTCCAGTCACAGATAAGGCAAATCCTTGGCATCTAGATAGACGAATTTAAAAACTTAACTACAAAATGAACACTTTTCCCGTTTCTGATTAGCTTCAAATATGTCTACGAACCCTCTATAGGAACTTAAAGTGTCAAATTGATGCTACACATAACGATTTAATAGTGCCAGAAACTTGCAATTAACAATATTTCATTCTTCCACGAATCTATGTAACAGACGTTTGCTTAATAATAATACCAATAAATCTGAAGAAGTATGAAAGCTTTCTATGTTTACTCTGCCATATAATTATAATTGTATTGTTCGACTTTATTTTAACAGTCAATTGTAATTGTCAACAAGTTACACAATGTTTCGATACACATATGATAACTTTTGCAAAAGTTAACATTATTAATAACAATTATTATTATTATTAATAATAACTTTTATTAAAGTACCTACTTGGACCCATTTAAACACAATGCCATAACAAAACATATCTCGTAGTTCTACAAAATGGCACAAATTTTATCGTATAAATTAGTTTCCTATTATTTATAGTCTGATCTAGTTTTTTTTGTCTTCTTCCCAGCTGCTATCTGTCGGCATCTAAAAGACCTTTCGCAGTACCTCCCGCTCCTCTGGGAGGAGTTGTTTGGCCCCATCTCGGTGTTGGTGCCACAATTCTGGGTGTAAGATCACGTTCTTCGATTACACACACACACACATTGAACATAAATTGCACACAGGTACTTGACATGTCAAGAGTATATTGAAGGATTAGGGTATAGATTTAATACACGAAGGAAAAGGAATGTTCCCCATGCCACGAACATGAGTTAATATATGCATACCTTACGTGGATTTCAAACTCACAGCCTTAGTGTTCACGTACTTGTGCATACCTCTCCCAATTCCCTGTCTCACAAGGCCGAATCACTTGACCGTGAAATTTTTAAACGTATTAAGTTGATGTATGTATGTAAGTATTTGAAAACTAGGATCATATTAATCGGGGTTTTGCCAGCTAGCGGTGTTCTCAAGCCTATATTCTGTTTTTTTTTTATTATCCACACCTCGGGATAAGGTAGACATGTGGCAAGCATGACATTCTCATCACCGTACCGAGATTACTTGTCCTGCCTGAGCTCTTTCTTTGGTCACAAAGCTACAGAAACAATTTGTATTAGAAAACTACAGCTTCGTTTTTGCCTCGCCCGGGAATCGATCCCGGGATGCCTCACAGTAAGCTAGCAAGTTGTTCATGAGCCCCCCAAAGGGCTTTAAGTTTATGTAAATAATAAAATTATATAATAATATTAAAAATAATAAATAGATTTATATATATATATATATATATATATATATATATATATTATATATATATATATATATATAACTCACCTTTTTTATGCGAAAGGGGTCTCTAATGTGTTAGCAGCTAGTGACTAGCTTTAGTGACTTTGAGATCATTCACTCCCATTGCAACAACGCAAGCGAAGTTACTTTTTCAACAGAATTTGTCAGCATCACACAGTATTGAACAATTTCCCCAAAATTAACTAAGTGTATAAAAATATTTGTGAATATGATATTGTATAATGTTATTGACTGTGATTCCCCTTGCCTTGTAAACATATGATCAAACAATACAATTCAAATTAGGAGAATCCTTGTATGAAATCGTTGTTATAATTTTTATCATTAGTTATTTTATTAGCCGAAAGAGAAAAGGACATATAAAGTTTGTAAAGTATTAAGGTATTTTTCTAAACAGAAGTAAACCATCTTAGAACCACCTTAGCATTCGCACATAGAATCGCTGGAAAAGTGCACGAAAATCCCGATCGAGTTGGGCCTTTCTTCCTGGAGGACTTTCTTTGGCAATAATTACATATTTCATACAGTAAAGAAATGTTTGAAAAAAATAATAATTGGCAATAAAATTTAGCTTAAGAGCAAGACCCTTTCTCGATGAATTAATTTATATAATACATTCTGTATTCGATATAATGGATAAAAAATAGCGTATACTACTACTACCTGAAATGTCTTCATTTAGCTTGAGATAAAACTGAAATCATTTGGGTTTAAAATACTAAAGACAATTTAAACCTAAATGTCTTATTTCATATAATATTCTTGATTATCTGTATCTTGACATTCTCAAATTGTCTTAAATCGTATAATATACGTCTTTTTCTCTACGATTAGTAACATAAATATTTATATTATTAATGTCCCATCTCCACTTCAGTATAAATTCGTAAATGGCAAAATTAACTTGAAATTAAACATCCCTAAGAATATTCGGAGTTAATACAGTATTTAATTACAATAACAGAACAGTCTCAAGATAATTAATACTTTGTAATTAGAGGAACATTATGTCTCTTATATTAGGGAGGTCATTTTTGTTACACACAGCTCTTCAGCACAATAATTCACATCATGCTTTAAAAATGCATACATCCTAATATACATCTGGATATTTGTTCGATATACGATTAAATGCAACAGTAGTGGCTAATGACCTGGATATAAATGCGACTTTAAATAAAAAATAAGAAACAATAATAATAAAAACATTTTAGCTACATAAAAATACCCATCTTATTTTGATTCCATGATCTGCAATGACAATACTAGGAGAGAATAGACAAATATACTACTGAAGAATAATTCATCATAATCTTTCAAACAAACAGACTTCCATAGCCGTTCTGACATTTTTGAACTTTCGTTTTGACTCAACGGAAGATATAGGCACGGCAGTCATGAATGTTGAGAAACAATAAGATAGTCTCCATTTCAACTGATGGGATTCTTTAATAATATATAATTTTAGAAGTATTTTAATTAACAATCCGTTTGTTAATTTTATTTCACTGATATAAGATATTACTTAAATACACATTATTGTTATTTATAGTTTACTTTTTGGCATATTTTTATTCACAATTTTTGACCAGGTAGATAATAATTAGCACATAAAAAATTCAGCAAGTTTTTAACATATAGTTGATTGATATTTAAGTAAAACGACTTCAATAACAATTAACAAACACCTTCTCCAATACAATTATCATATATTAATATATAATTAGCAATTGAATTTATAAAGAAAATTATTCGAATGGTCACAAGATTATTCGAAAAAATGACAATAAAATATATGCTCATGCTGCCTGGAGTTTATTATTACTCGTAAGTTTGATTTCTCAGAAGAAAAGTCATGCGTATTGACGAAGGAAACTCGTGGATGCGATGGAATGGTTGCTTATAACCGGTGTGGAGAGTTGTGACATGGTTTGCTGTGGTGTGCTGTTTTAACTAACGATGTGGCCCTGTGTGTTCTCTTCCCAGTGATTCTACTTGCGACGGTGCATCTCTCGGATCAAGAGTGTCAGAGTAAGTGATTCCCTTTGTTCTAACTCCGAAACCTAACACAGAGCGAGTAGACACTTGTGCATCATGATTTTAAACTTCGATTTCTTTTCGCGATGAAAATAGAAAGCTAGTATAGTTTTTTGACGAAATGCATCGACAGAAATAGTTATCTTAGTTCAAGGTACTGTAATGGCAGTAAAAAGTTTCAATATTCTATTATACTTTACAAATTATCTTCACAGACATTATAATGGAAGTAAATTCATTGGGCTTGCTTCTCTCCCACTGATTATATGTAAATACAACTAAGAATTATAAATCAAAAATACAAAACAGAGGGTTAATTTAGAGGAAGAATTTACACGAATTTCCACCTCTCTAACACGAAATACTACCGCAATTCCAACATTTTACAAATTGCTGAGTCCCTCTTTAGTGAATAATTAAAAAAGGTACTTCATTTTAATCTTTAGTAGTAGCTTTTTGCAAGCAGTAATAAGCCATACATTTAGTCGATATATGTCGCATATATATTGCTTTAATTCACTGTGCATTGTTAATAAGGCGTGTTGATTCATTCTCCTTACGAGACTTCCACATATTTAGAATAAACATTGAGGAAGGGGAGTAAATATTAAATAGTAAGTAATTAATAATTAGCTGTTTGAGAATAATATCATTATATTTTCTTTCGTTTATATTTTTCCATGATTCGTGACATTTTTCGTAAGGATATATTTCAATGAGACTGTACGCCTTGCGTTATGTATGATGTCACAAGCGTCTACTTACTCTCATGTTCCATTCTGTTCCGAAGCGCTAATAGGAAATAAAGTATGTGTTCTTTCTCGTAACTCTTACCTCTTCCAGAATAGTTTCAGATGTGAAAATTTGCGGGACCTCCAACGCACACTGTAACTCGGCACCGGATGTGTGTTCCATGATCTATGTTCTCCACTGACCATGCTTTACGTGGTATGCGCTATATAGCATGCTTAATGTGGTAATGATTGTCCCTGCATCCCGCTTTGGCGCGGTGTCCGTGCTATTGAACGCTTATCTTTCACGTTTCATTTCCTTTGCTCGCAACGGACGTCGTTGCTGCTTTAAATGATGAAGCACCCTGCAGTGTGAACGCGTTTCAATGAACACTCCGTGTTTGTATGCAGTGCTGTTAACATGTTATCACAGAGATTTTGACTTGTTTTTATTTGACGCGAATTGTGTTCTTTTATTTTCAAATAACATTTCCAATTGAAATTTGCTAGAAAGGGGACGTGGGGATGTTACGTTTCCACTCAAAGGGTGTGGTGGGTATTTGTTGCTGATGTGAAATGTACATGTCGTATTGGCCTCAAAGCGGAGGAGTGAGGTACATGGATGGGTAGTGGAAGGAGGAGCTTCAATAAACCGTAGCTGTACAATCTCGTCTCGTTTGTTACGCCAAACAGATATATCCCGTTGTGAGAGCAGATTCTAGAGCGAAATAAGGTTTATCATATTGCGAATAAACGTTGTAATCTCCGACTGGATGTGTCCGTAAAAACAAATTCGTACCTTCATTGCAAAATCCTATTCTGAAAAGTGAATTACGTATTGTTGCTCGCGTTATTTAGTGGGTCGAACCTGATTCAATTAATGTGAGAATCATTGAAATTTTCAAAGTGAAACCAAATGATTACGCCCTGATTCTGTAGATTATATAGGTAATTTATCTGCGCGCATTATATATATATATATATATATATATATATATATATATATATATATATATATATATATATATATCGTTCTATGTGTCAAGTTCTTTCTTTTTATAGAATGACTATTATTCATAAATTAGATATTGACAGGCCAAATTTTTTACAGATAAGCTTTAACATGCGTCCTTCATTTGCTGTTTACATTTATGCTAATACGCATGAAATGCTTAAGATGTTCTTTGTTTCAGCTTATTTTTTCAGGTTACCAAACTACAGTATCTGTAACGTAAGAGAGATATGGCTTTTGCACGAAATGACTGAACTTGTTTCCCCTTATTTCTTGGAAAATAATAGAAACCTCTGGCCTGACGGTTAGAACATGTGGTAGCATAGGTCACAGAAGAAATAAAATCACCGTAAATTATACAAGTTTGTTGCTTCAGAGAGGGAATGGTATTGTTAGGTTTTTCTGAGAGGCTCTAACTTTCCTGAACTCTTAGTATAGGCGCGAGTCGCACGACAGGTCGACGGCAGATGTTTGGACATGCGTCAACACCGGCCAGGCCCCATCGGGCGAATGGAAGGCTCTACCATTTCCCGGATTGCCCCACGAGTACCCCGGCTTGCGTCGCAGTTCCCACCGTGGGAGAAATTTCCTCCCTCATAGTGAACCCCCTGTGCGACATAGAAATATTCCTTCGCTAGCAGTAGGGAATATAATTCAAAATACTTAAATATTCACAAAAACTCCAAATTCGTCAGTTATATTCATTGTACGGGTACTTAAAAAATGTAGCCTTTAAAAATCGATTCATTTTCATAGTTGACTGATAGACAATTAATGACATAATGCAGGCGATGAAAACACGCACAAGAACAATTAAATGTTTTACATTAAAAAATGAATCAACAGACATATTTCAGTATTAAATTTTGGTTTGCTTATAGTGTTTAATTGTATGTAAATAAAACAAACAACGTCTAGATTGAGTTATCTCATTTGAATATACATTAAATAATTCTTCAATGAAATGATAATGATTTTTAAAACGATTTTAAGCATAAATATCGATATTTAAACATTCTCTATGGAACTGCCTTCCATTGGACTTACGGGGCTCTTGACTACTGAACAAACGTCTTTCGAAGGTTTTATGTACATGAATATTAGTTTTTTATCATTAAAAACCTTACTTGTTATGTATTAAGAAGATTTTGTAATAACAATGAAAATATGTTGATGGGATTGTGGGGAACTAGTTTAATTGTTTCTCTCAAGAGCAAACTCCTAATTTAAATATTTACAAGTCACAAATTACTTACGTGAGAAAATTGATTTACGAAATTATCGCAATGAAGTAGTGAATTATGATTTCGAACTTCAAAACTAAATTCAAACACTAACACTTATGTGCGTTTTAATATTAGCAATTATGTCCTTCTATTCAATTCTTGAAAAGTTATTCTCAAAAATCTTTTGACATTGTTCATTGTTTTGGAAGTACAATAAAAATCATTTTTTGAATTATTTTCAAATGTGGGCATATTTGTCATAAATTTGAAGCGATCCTTGAACGCAAATTACGTTGTTTAAAAAATCTATCAACATCATTCTAATTATAATATATAGTAGCATTCTCCTTAAAAATATATTTCTTCTTAAAAATTTTCTGAAACTACTTTCCTACTATATCCATTGCATTTTCGATCATCTCCCTCTATTACCAACCAATGCCTCACTGCTCAGGTTGCAGCACTATTACATGAGTACTAAACTAAATAATACGTAAGATGGTCATGATTTCCGCAATTGTCAATGTGATAGTTAATTCTCCTACTTGTGAAAGATATTTCAGGGCGTGGAATGTCTGCTCCATCGTTGCTATGAAACACCAGAGACGCAAACTACTTAAAACTCTGTAAGTCATGCCCCCCTTTCATTCGTATATTGCTGCCTCTTTTAGGGTATGTTTACTACTAGTATAATTATGTTCCGTAACATTGTTCAATTTTTTACTCTGAATTTTACATTGTGCATCTAAGAATTAAATAAGTAGTCTTACTCGTATTATACTAGATCTTAGATTTTCGCTCAGACATATCCTTTAAAATCATATCCATTGTCAAATACAAACGTATGGAATAAAATATATATTGGTATGTACATCTTTATTATATCATCTTATGCAAGTAATTTATTTTAATGAATGTATGAGTTGTACAATAAAACATGCATATGATATTACAATCTTATTAATTATCGTCCAGAATATCTCTTAAGTTGCTGGTGGATAAAAGGTAAATAATATTCTACGATGTGCTGAAATTAATATTATGTACTGCATATGACACATAGCATGCTAAAGAAGAGGCAGGTAACACTGAAACTAATAATTTTGAATGAGAAAGTTCGGTCAGACACTTTCGGTAAAATTTGCTAATCCAAAAACTAACGATCAATTTGTTCAGATTCTAATATCTACTTCCGTATCCAGTTGACAGCTGAATCTTGAATGATAAGTAAACCTACATCACATCCATTGTCTGATCTCCAGTGTGCTACTGTCTGCATGTCGTGTGTTGTGTGTCATGTGATGATTGTGTCAGACATTTTCTCTCAGTATTGCTGTGCATGTATGTTCGCGCCGCGCCGCATGTAGCATGATAATGTGTTTCTGTACGGGAGTGTGAGCGAAGACACCGGAGGAGAGTTTGATTCATTTCGCGAAGATTTCATTTACTGAGACAATTTACATGTTATGTCCTGTAGCATATAATTACTAAAGAACCGGATTTCAGACTGTGAAAACCAAACACAGAGGTACTCAACGTTTGTTTTCTCATATATTCAGTTACTTTACAATAAATAGGTAAAACCATAAAATATCAATCAGAATTTGAAGACTTCTCTATATTTGAAAATATTATGGAAAATCTTCGGCTTACTCTCCAACTTCTAAATAGCATTAATACCTACAACTTAGATGTTTTTAGGTATAAATTATAATCGCTATATTTTACGGGTGCAGATAAATGGAGCAGTAAACATTACTTTAAATTCGAGAGATAAACAAAATTATATTGCTTCGTTTTCGCTTCCTACCTGTTTATGAACTATACGCACAGGCGGCGTTTAAAGGGTTGGTTACCCTATGCTACTAATGGAATGAATATAATGTTCGATACAGACGATGGATATTCACAAGTTCCAAAAGTTGTAGTGAATGCTAATGAGTCTCCTTAACATTAAATGCAGAGATGTCTTGAAGATGTAGAACTTAAAATATTTCAGTTCAGTCTATTCGCATAATAGTACACATATTGCGTCATGTCTATTACATTTCGCATTAACAATAATGGCAAACCCTATCATTATTCTGTATTTATGATTTTATACACGCGCTGATAAGAACAAAAGAAAAATAATGTTGAATAGTTTTGTTTGTTGATTTGTTCTAGCTAGGGTATATGTATCTGATCTTTAATTTAATGAATGGTACATTCACTGCGGAATTACAGCAAATATTACGGTATAAAATGTTTTAAATGAATGTTCAATTATTCTGAAATAAATCAATAGAATTTTGAAGTAGTAAAGTAGATTTGTAACAAAGTGATAATAATTTGTTGTATACTCGTTTCTGATGATCATGTTACTCTCAACATTCGTTCAAAGTTCAAATGATAAGCAACACGTACATAACCTTTCCGAATTGTTGAAAGCCCTTACAAAGCAATTAATATATATTTCGAAAATAAAAAGTTGTTTTTCTTTAAATAAATGCAAGCATTTGAGTCTTTATACGCCTGCGCTCTCATTTGAGTCTTTATTTGTATGGAATACAGAAACCATTATTACACTCAATGAGTAAACATCTGGATGGAAATTTTGATAAATCTTAATGTTTACATATAAAAATAATATATAACGTAAATAAAAAAATAAAAAGTCAATTGTTGGCTAATTTTCTAAGAAGTGTACTAAATACAATATCTTAAATGTTTGAGTATCAATGTAACTGAATGACCAGGAACTAAAACAGGTTGACAGTTCTGGAAAAAATAATAATCATTAGTATGATTACACATAGTAATATTATGTAAAACGTATATTCGAGAACCTCCACCCTACATAAGTGACTTTCCAGGAAGATGGAAATTGTATCCAATTTATATTGCATATTAGACTGATTTTGTAATCTAAAGATGCACATTTCCATAAGGTGTTTTCACGCTTACTGGATTCACTTTCAAGAACATCTTATTAATATACAATTTTAATTGTATAGATTTTTCTACCTCATTAAAAGTACGTTAAGTGATATATGGAGTGGTTCAATTTATTTTGTTAGGCACCATTCATATATGCCGATTCTTCAAGTGGATATTTTGTATACATATGAGTATATTTGCAAGAGAAACTTCATCACTCTTCACATATCGTTATTAGAATTGCAGAGTTCAAAGTAAATTTAGTTGGCTACCATTGAATTAAGCGCACTCTGGATCTAACATTCTATTCAGTTATTTCTGCCTGTTTTCAGAAATTTGATTTTCTTAGAAGTTAAGAAATGAATAATTATGTTCATTAGCTAATTGCACGTAAAAAGATAATGCTAAGTAAAATTTTTCATATTTTGAATGCAATTTGAACTACCAAATCTACTTCAACACAAATATCTTACTATCTGAAATATGCCGACTATTTCTTGGTTGAGCAGTGAAACAGTGTCTCTTCCTGCAAGCAGACCTCAAGCAACTGTCGTTGAAACACCCCACTGCATTTGCCTACCTAAATTATGTTGTATGATGTCTGATGCATGCTACTACTTGTAACTGTCTTATTTATGTATTCCTAATGTCATACATTTGTCGCACTGTGCATACCAGTCAGATACTTTGCTTGTCCCAATCTAAATCAATCAATTTTCCATTGTATTTTTATTTTATAAAAATCTGTGTACACATTTTTCTTCAAATTCTGAAATTCCACTTTATGTTTAACCATAATTTTCTTTGGTAAAATTTACTCCCTTGAATAAAATGTACTCCTTTCCTATTGTAAAATGTACTTCTTTATTTTCAGTATTTATCCTATCCTATCCTATCCGAAATGGCATGATTTCGTCTTCCATTTTTCTTTCGCAAAACACTTATAATTACGCTAATTCTCAACATTTTACGTGCGATAATTATCCATATTAAATCACAATACCTCGTGCACAATAGCTCGTTATGAGGGTAGATTCATTGCTTTATTTATGACGCCTTATATATTTACTGCAAGAACATTCTTGTTTTTAACACGCGCCACAACGCGAGGGATAATTCCATTTGCAAACCGGAGGTCGGTTTTAGTTTTAACAGTCCTAATAAAATGTTTAAAGATTTTTGAGTTTTCGAGCCTAAATTATTCTTAAGCATATTTTCCCACGGACTTTTCTGAGGCACAGACGTTTGACTTTGCAAGTTTGTGAAGAAACTGAGTAATTCATTCGCAATATTATTTCCATTTTTCGCGAAATAAATGCTGGAATGTAACAGAGATCTCGTCGAAATTATTTCCATCAGCGATATTTAGGAGAGAATAACCTTAACCTAGGACAATTTATTTAGTTCCCTTCCTTGATGCAATTTCTCCCAAGTATTGCAAAAATAATATTTAGCGGACGGATGGTTGATTGTGGTTCACAGAAGTGAAAACGACGTTGTATTCGCCCCTTAGCAGCAGTAAATTTCCGATGAGTCATTCAGTCACTGCCGTGACAATACGCAAACGTGGCCGACCGCGACACGAAATTCGCTTGAAACGAAGGCATACACGTTGGCTAGACTTTCATGACATGACGCTACCGTTAAGTTCAGTATAAAGACGCCAAAGCTGAATGTGAATGAACTTAGCATGTACAATGCGGAAAAGGAAGAAAATACTATTATTTATCGTGTAAGAATCCTTAATATTAAAGTTTCAAACGTAGTCTGCATTTTCACTCGGCCTATTTGATTCTATACGGATGCATGTACCATTTGTAAATGGGCCCTAACGCAAAGTATTTCCTCCAACAAAAGTTGTCTTTGTCCCCATCCATTTTGCATTTCGTACGTACAATTGCGGATACACATGTAATACGTTTTTATTGGGGGTGCAATGCTGCCGAACTCACTGGATAGACGATTCGGTGCTGCTTTTGTAGAGTTTCCCGTCTATTATAATTCGCGAACTTTCCTCCACTGGAATATTTGCAAATGCTTCCACGTTTATTATGAAATTGCATACATGCTTGTTGATCTACAAACGTTATTACGAACTATAGAATTTACTCACGTAGAAAAATAAAAAAAACGTTCGACCAACTCATTCAGGACAATGACCTAAGCTGCTTCTTAGATGTGAAAATGTGAAACGTGGAGTAGTTAGAACATGCTGTGCTTGTCTTTTCAAGTATTTTCAGAGTTCTGGTAATTTCGAAACCGCTTCTATTTTCGTTCCGCAATTGCCCGTCACTTGAACATTTGGCTGACACGAATTGCGCTTGTATGCTGGTCTGCATGTTGTCTGAAATATATTTTAACGTTCTTCACGCGACATGGCATACTTGCTACACACCACCTATTTCTTTTAACTATTGCTAGGACAGGTTTCTGCTGATCCTCACAATCCCTCGTTACATTCCTCCCTCCTTCCCAAGTATTCCGTACTCTACAAAGTAATTACAAAAGGAATAAAACTTTAAATTTTATTGCGTGCCAAGCACGCGGCATATCTATCATCTAAGATTAGAAAACACTTCAAAATGCAATTTATTGTCCACGAAAGATCAAGATAGTTTATCTTGCTCCTAGTACCAAATATTTGCTGCAAATATTTTGTTTTGTTTGAAATGCTCGGTATCTTGTGGTTTAAACCATTAGCCTACTCCCAACGCGGGCGAAATTGCTTGCAATTTTCTAATTGGCTTATAGTAGGCTCCCAGCATCACCAGGAAATTTGGACTCCCATCGTAACCGCCAGGGAACGCCGCAACGGCCTCAGTAGAGTCCCTAGATATATAGGGATCTGTACATAGTGACTCTAGGTCTCAGTAATTCTCGTATTGCTTGTTGCGTTCCGCGGCTAAGCGAATCGATCGAGCGATCGAATTAGGACGGGAATTGAATCGGAGGATTGAAATTTTCCGGCCATTTGAGCAGGGTTCTTTTATAGTATGTCCTACGGACGTCATGGTCACTGTGGATTTCCCGCCCTTCAAAAAACTACGCACATCAGCCACAATCAAGTCCTCGCTCTTAGGTCTAAGAGACCAGTAAGCTAACAACTTGAAATGTGTTAGAGGCCAATTACTATTTTTCAGTCAGTCGACCAATCTATAGCGCCCCGACCAATCTATAGCGAGTCCACGTCGGCCGACAAGTCACACGTATCGCGTGAGGTGTTCACTCTCAGTGTGAAGAAATGAATTCAATCTATAAGGCTTTTTCTTTGTGCTACTTTTCGCTTTTTCTCAAAGACCTACAATGTTGACTGGAATTAAAACGATGAATCCGTTTATGTCTTTTGTAATTACCGTTGGCATGTACCTTTACCTCCTGCATTTGGACTACCTTCTGCAACCCTTTTAGCCTTTGAATCACCTCTGTTTGCTCCGTTGTTACTTTATTTTGCTTGACACGCGCTCTTTCCAATTTAGGATCGCGCCATTGATACTAAACACTACATTTTGTTTTATACAAACCCTATTCCTTTCAATGTTTCCTTCAAGCTTTAGGCCGTTTATTCCGCCTGATCTATTTATCCATTCTGTGCTTTCTTATGCCATCCAATCCTATGGTGCTTCGCCTCTTGTATGATCTTCCCCTTGTGTACGGAATTATTTTCCAACTTCATTTGCTGTATTCCATTATTTTTCTTTTTTGTTCGTTGGTTACCTTTGGCCCATCTCCGATTTTTGTACGCCGTCCTATACCTTCGCGACTGACTGTTACCCTATCAATAAAAGAAAAGTGCTTGATGTTGAGGGGCCAATGATTGCACGATATATTAATACATAATCGTTATGATCATCAAATTATATTACGATTGTAGCATATCAGTCGTCACAGTTGTCTCGTTATATAGAGAAGAGGGGGGCACGAATTCCTGCGACCATTGATTTGAGTGATTTAGTTACATATAGAAGTCAAGCACTTTTTGTTTTCGTTTTTTCATCTGCATAGACCGCACTCTTCTTTCAAAAGGACTTCACCACGAAGCAATCTTACTTTTAGAAATAACTTTTTCTCTCTTCGTATATGTGTATCTATGAGTATTGTTTGTTAGAAAGTACTTTAAGCGAGATAATTTGAAAAGCTTACAAGTGAGTTGTCTCTTTCGAAACAAGAGTGCGAAAATGCTCTTAACTACTCCTTTTGCTATCCTCCCTCGCCGTCCGCCGCTTGCTGGCCGCAACATCTTCCTCTCGACCCTTCATTACTCGGCATACCGACCGTTACTGATTGGGTGATGGCGCGACGGAAACACGGTTTCTGGACCTTCAGCCATCCGGTCTCGCACATGTGCCCAGTGGCGTAGCAGGAGCTTGAGCCGTTGGGGGCATCCTTGAGGCCCGCAGCAGCCCGTAAAAAACAGAACAAACAAGCAAACCTAGAGGCAGAGGCGGGGACGAACAAGTTGAAGGCCACGCTGGAGCACGATGCTCTTTTTCCTTCTATGCTTTCATTCCGGTCCCGACTGGCGCTGCCCCTTTAAAGGCTGCCCAGAGGAGACACGCATTCACCTGCACCCCTCTCGCTACGCCACTGCACGTGCTTCGACGAAGACTGCTCCTACGGCGGCTGAAATTCCATCAGCCGTGATATTGACACGGCGCCAGCCCGCCAACCCACGGCATGAACAAACACGCACACACACCACAGAAGCTCATCTAACAATTTACCCCTTTCGTGTCCGCTTCTTCGTATGCTCGGGGTGGTCGTCAATGAGATTCCTTCGACATCCGCTTTGCCCCGCCACACAGAATCAGTGAACTATCGATTCAGCAGCTCTGCGTTATTGGTTTCTTTGAAAATTGCAGCCTCTGCATTGGAACCATAATATGTCCTATCGATAGTACGGATATATCGATGAAATATAAGTCAAAGAAATTCTGCATTGTCCTTGAAATATTTCATTTTATTAACACTGCTAATACTGTTTTCTAAAAATAGAATACATTTTTTTTAAATTTTCGCCAACCAATGAACTAACACCACGACTGACGGGATGAAAAATATTTCTCATGGCGTAGCTTCTTTCATTAAGAGGCGATCCAGATAAGTATTTTGAGGGGAGCAAACCGATTAAGGAAAACTTAAAAGCGTATATTGATAACGACAATCCTTTTTACATTCAGTCTAATTAACTATCTTTCATTTCTTATTTATTCAAAAATATTAAAATACATTCCCTACTTCCTAATTAAACGATAATTTATCACAAACTTTACTAATTTATAGAAAATTGCATCGTGTTTAGTTTTTTCTGCGAACTACTCCTCGACTCCGTCGAGGCCCCAGAGGTCAGTAAATTTCATTCATTTCTGAACCTATAAAAAGAACTAAATAAAATTCAAAGCAAAATAGAGTCTTATAGAGGCCGCCCCCGAAGTTACCCGCGTTTCTCCATTCCGATCAGTTTCGGCCCTGCTTCCAATCTTGACCCCACCTCCGAATCTCCGAAACTCTACCCCCGCGTCTGCCTATGCCCAGATACCGCACACACAGACACATACACACGCACACACACATACACACACACACTTCCACCTTCGGTCCCGCCCCGGCCACCCGCCTTTTGGGCTCCGGCCCCGCCAGCAACCCGCCGCCCCGCCATTACGCTCCCCGCCCCTGCGCCGCGCCTGCTGCACGCTACGCGCTGTTCTGTGCCGCAGCGAGGTCCATCTACTGCTACGAGTGCGACTCGTGGACCGACCCGCGCTGCAGAGACCCGTTCAACTACACGGCGCTGCCGCGAGAGCAGCCGCCCCTCATGACCTGTAACGGCTGCTGCGTCAAGATGGTGCGCAACGCCAGAAGCCGTGAGTACAGCCCGTCAGCGCCTCAACCCATGGATGTCTCCGTGAAACATTTTTTCTATCCTCGTTAAGTGTTGCGAAGGCCGTGCGTCAATGTGCAAAGGTCTGAGTATATGAATGTGTGTATATGGCGAGTATGCGTCTGTGAGTGTGTGTGTGTGTGTGTGTGTGTGTGTGTGTGAGAGAGAGAGAGAGAGAGAGAGAGAGAGAGACGTGTCGACATGTACTAAAACAGTAGTAAAAACACACTAAAACCAACTCACGAATCAGTAATTATAGACAATTAAAGTACATTAGGATCGAGTTTTATTCTTGTGAGAAGTAATTTAAGTGCACATAAATGCAAAGACGAGCTTTTACTTCCTCGTGAAAGGCGAAGTAACTATTTTTTTGTCAGTACCAATGTATACATTTTTCAAAAGTAAAAAAAAAAATTAAAATATATCTTGAAAACACATATTATTATTCTGGGTACTACAATTTATCTAGAAAGACTTTTAGAAGAAATTACTTTGAACGTTTGAGTTTTTCAAGTAAAGATTTTTAAAAAATTCTTACGGCATTCTGTCATTTCATTTATGTCCATTCATTTTTAGTCATCGGTAATTCATCTTTCTATTACAAATATAATGCTCAAAATGTATGAGGCGAGACTGATATCGAAATAAAATTTTTACTTTGTGATTGGCTGGCGAAGTATTTTTGGTCCAAGTGATAATATAATTTCTTTTTTTCTAAAATACATTATGTCATAAGAAAAGCTTGGCGTATAAATAGTTATAATGAATAGCTTGGAATTATATTTCACGAATTGATATCTGCTCCTTAGCTTTTAATAATGTGATTAAGGAAACGGAAAATTTTTTTGCACGTCATGAATTATAAGGATATTATTGTTATTTTACTCTACTATTCTGAGAGAAAACAACGTTTCCAGCATGGCATCAAACACATTGTTCGATCTGTATTTCAAATCAAATACTTCCAATAATTAATTTTAAAACCGTAATAAACAGCGAGTTAAAACGCGTTACAGATTGCCTTTCTAGAGTTTGCTCCTTCAAGAGCAATTTTCTTGGACGTTGTGTGATCAGGACACCAAGCTGTGTGATTAGTTCTCAGCTAGAAAATTCGGTCCAAACTTTTTACCATCTGAAATATAATATTCATCTGGTACCCTTAACGTTATTGATTAATTCTCTAGTAGAAGGAAACCTTTTGAATGAGCATCACCGAAGATCTTATAGTACAAATTATTTCTTATGGATCGTTTAAATTGATAAGTACTTTTTTCTTATTCATTTAACATAATAGTACAGACATACAGTTTATTTACGTTTCTACGATAAAATCGATGATCTCAGTAGTATTGAATTTGATTTTTTTCAACTAATGGGAAAATTTTAAGTTCATTTATTAGACTAAATATATCTACGCGATTTTCTGCGGGAGATATTACTCATAAAATTATTTAAAAAACTACTGGATTTTTATGGTCTTAACGGTATCTTACACTTTGTTTAAACAACGAAATGTATCCTGTTTTAATGTTAAATCCTCCACTTAGTTTGAAACACACTAGCACTCAATAGTCAACAGAGTTGTTTTCATTTCATACTTTTGGGACTAACAATATTTAACGAGGATAGTGCACCTACGACATCCAAATACAGCGAACAATTTTTTCAGAGAGAATGTGTGCACAGACATCAATAGAAAATATAGCTAATGTAATATTTTTTTAAATATAAAAACAATGTTTATTTGCTTCATTATATTCAAAATAAATATTACACAACAAAATTCATGCGGTTTAATAGGTGCAGGACATTTTTGGTATGGGATCGTCCATAAATTACGTAACGCCTAAGAGGGTACGGAGGTTTGGGGCAAAGTTATGCTGCGTCACATAGGGGTAATAGGCATTAGCTTAGTGGTATGTCACTCTTATATTTATTTTTAAAATTTTTCAACATTTACATAGAACACTCCTTTTTATTCAGTCTTTAATTATGACAACAAAACTTAAAAAATATTTAAAAATATAAATATTAAATAGTTATATATAAATTGTTTTAAGAAATAAAATATTTATTCATCGAAGGTATATTAATTGAATCAGAATTCGAAGAAACTATTAAAAATTGATTTAAAGTGTATTCTAGAATTCAATTAACATAGTACTCCCAGCCATGGGTCATCAACGATGAATAGTTGCCGGCTTGTTGGCAGACGATTTCTTGTCTATCCGTCCTTCCCTGAAGAAATCTCCTCTTTACTGTTAGGCGCAGCCAACTAATTTTGATAGTAAATTATAGGTTTTATTTGGCGGGCGGAATTGAATAAGTTTAAATTCATTTTTAATCGCTTGCAATTGCACACGGATCGTAATTTAAAAAACGGTGGCAGGTAATTAACATCCATTGCGTGTTTTGTATCATATCGTAAACGCCACGCATTGGCGAGCTTTTGCCGACATTATTTTAGTGAGAAATAACTACGGCCCGGATCTTCATTTAAATTGGTATCTTTGTATTTAAATAAATAGTTCATCAATTTTCACGTATTTAAATAAACTTCATTTACACTTTTGCAGAATAATATAAAATATTTCGATCTTTTCACCAGACAGATTTTTATTAGAATATTGGTATGCTAGCAAAAGACAAGAAAGGGGATCAATATGACCTCTCAAAAATCCGTAGTAAACTGCATGAGTTCTCCTCTGGAGTCATTGTCAATGCTCAAGACAAAGCGTTTTACTTGGTAAACTGGAGACGGCGCTACAATGAATTTTCTACATCCCTCCCTGTTCTTCTTTGTTCAGTCAGTGACAAAAGAAAATAAATTTAGTAATGTTTCTAATTTATATAACACATATTGTACTTCTTGAAGTATTGTAATATATAACACAAATAAAAAATACATTTTTTGTTATATAGTTTATTTTTCCTTTTTAAAAAAAGGGGGTTGACGCAATAATTACGATAATATTGAGGGGGTTAACGCTCACATTACCGGTGCGTTACAGAGGCGAGGGGGTACCCAAAATACTACAAATATGCGTTACGTATTTTATAAATGACTCCTATGTAATTTACTTTATAACATGTACACAATAATAATTAATTTCTAATATGAATAATTTCTACATGGAACTTGAAAACACCCTTCTCTTCAAAGCATTATCAAAACAAATGATTTTAAAATTCGCCCGCGAAAGAAATAACTAAAAACTCCTAAAAAGATAAGAAGACATCGAGGTGAATTTTTCAACCCTAATTGTTTTGAAACAACTTGACAAGTCATTCTCAAAAATATCAAAAGAACTTCTAATTTTTTATGTTATAAAATTGAAACATTTAACCAAATTGAAATTAAACGTCTGTAAATAATGGCAGATTAAGGTAGATTATTCATTTTTACAGCAATAAGTTTTACAAATATATTATCCGAAAGTGACTGGTGTTAGGTCAACGTTCACTTTTTGTTATTTAATCGTATTTACTTTGGCAAATACATTATTTTATAAACGACCAACTTTATACAGACAGTTACGACAGATGGATACCAAATTGACAAATAATCATTATGACGATTTGATTATCGTTTGTAGTCTTCTTCACGTATTGTCCTAAAAGAGTAGCTTATTACAGTTTCATGTCTGTTAACATGAGACTAGCTTTTTGCTATTGTGCTCATCTTAATATAATGCTACCTCCCATGAATATGTGAAGGCAATGAAATTCATTACATGATTCATTGTGTAAATTGTAAATATTGTTCGTACACTGTTGTATAATGCCCAGGCTAAATAAAAATTTCCGTTGCCCCTCCCTCGATATGGGCTGAATTGTCGGAATTTTGTAGTTGAGCACCGCATCGTCTCCCGGGTGACTAACTCCCATGTTTACCACCAGTTACATCTATTATTATAAATTAAATATAATGTAAATTAAAATTTTAAAAATAATATTTTTTAAAATAGGATTTCTGCTTTAAATACAGAAATTCCCTGAAAATTTTGCGCGTGAAGAGCGGTTGTGTTCATTTATTAATTCGGTGTTGTATGCAATTATTTTCTGTTCATGTCTGGGTGCTAAATTTCTTTCTGAAATTCTTGTTCAGCTTTTTCTCTCCCCAAAAGTTATTGTTTTCACCCACTCCTTGCATCCAAAGGTGATCGACGTCAAAAGGACTCCGAGAAGAAATACACTCGTTAAGTGAAACGAGTATTGGTATTTACCGGCGACTATAATTGGTATGTCACTGGGCTTCGTCCACAAATAAATAACATTGCAATACCCTGGATACAGATACTGTTGCTGATAATCTTGGAGATAAATAAGAAAACTAACAAATTGGACAAATTCATTGTTAATACATCACCAAGAATATCACCCGAACTTGTAATTTTGATTACAAATTTTGTCGTAGATATTTGAAGTATTCAGTTTCAATATTTAATACAACATTGATTTTCTAAAATTGTTTACTGAAGTGATTTGAAGTGTTATACTATAGTTGAAATCTATATCACAAGTGGAAACGCATCAACCCGCCATAATGAAATTGGTTACTTTAACTATTATTGTATTATCTCAAAATAAACTTGATAACCAGCGGGTATGGAGTATATTAAGTAATGCATTATGACTATAAAATGATAAAATATACATTTAAAAATAAAATAGTACGATTATTTATAGAAAGATACGCAAACAAGAAGAAATGGAGTGGTAAGGCAATTTTACCACAAGACAGGATCATATTGTCAAAAATATCAGATTTTTGGACGAAACCCTCTGCCTGTAGCGTTATTTATCGTTGTCTACTAACGTTACTTAGTTTTCCTGTCCTGCTTTAGTAACAAGTTTTGTCAAGATCCCTGAGCAGCTGTCAATTTCCTAACTCGTTCAATTATTTTATCTATGCTTTTTTTCACTAAAAAATGTGTATTGCCGTACTGCAAATATTTTTGGACACACGTAAATGAAGAATATGATTTTTCACACGCTTATTATGCTTGGCTTTTGATTGGAACACGTTATCTTTTCTTTAGAACGTTTGATTATAAAAATTATTTTATACGTGGTTTGTCTGTATCAGTAGTTAAAAAGGTTTGTGTGCATGTACAATACCAGGATGAATATGATTTAGTTTTGTTTTGGTTTACCTATGTTTATCAGGAACTGTCTGAATTCTCAAGGTTTCAATTTTCTATTTTGAAGTCATAGACGGACTTAAATTTGCATTAAGATTACAGAAAGATTATAAAACCTTTATATATCTTAAAATTAAAATACATTCAAAGTGTTATTTCATAGTTAATCGGTTAATACAATACAATAATTCGTATACCATTTGAAAAGATAATCGAATGCTACTGATGCGTAAATTAATGTCCTCTATGTATGGGAGAAATGGAAACGAATGTCCTCTATTTATTTCAAAATTAGGAGTCTAAATATTTTTCAATATACTGAAGTTCAGATACTATCAACACTCGAACTACATTACAAGTACTGAAACTTGCTTTACACCAATTAACTAGTCTTTTCAAACTGTTTCAAACAATTACCACTCCCGTATAAGTGAGTTTGCCGAATTTTCTTGCAAAATTGTTACTTCATTACACGTTAAAATATTCATTATTTGTTTTAAGCATATAAATAATTGCTTGCGAATTTTATAACACTGTATATACACCTTCGTTATGTTCAGTGACATGTGACATTACATCATTCTGATTTTAAAATATGGTTAATTTTTATTTTCAAGTTTTGTTTTCATGCTTCACATGCTTCTTATTGCTTTGCCGAACGTATTTTTATTTGCAATAAGCAATGTGTTTGGTTCTATTGTTTGTTTAACTTAGACAACCAATGTTATACTTCTTAAAGAAAATTTATTTGGAAAAGATTCTCTCTCTTGTAATCCATCAAGCGAGGGAAACTTTTCACCGGACAACCACTGAAATATTTTTGTTTTGTTTTTCTTTTTTACCAACTCCTCATCCCGGAAAATGAAAACAAAAAATAAACAACGACGCCCTGGTTCGTCTTCCCTGCACTGGTTCGCCTCCACATCGACGCTGTTTTGTTGCCGATTCATCGCCATCATAACATACGACGCTGCACCTCATCGAACCATCTTGAACTCTTTCATTAATTTATAATAATTTATATACTCTGATATGCATTGCATTTCTATGTATCATCTCCTTCCATGAAACTGGTGTCATGGACGCTCGAAAATGCTGCGATATGTCACTATTGATTACTTTTTCTACGAAAACGAACTGATAATGATATAATTTTTGAGACTATACTTTGCGATCAAACAATTAATGAAATCGTAACGAAACTAATTTCGGGATGTGTTCTATTATCGTTGTTGCATTCGTTATATGCAACATATTCTTGTCATCATGAAATATGATACATTTTGACACGCTTGTACGTTTTCGGGAACTTTGTTCTCGATCACCAATCAAAACGCCATAATAACTTCAAACGTGAATATCACAATGTAACGCCTACGCCTTTCCACCCTTTCCCGCACGCCGGCGCACTCCCTGTTTTCGACTGGTCGCCTCGCCCACCTTACAATTACATTCTCCTTTCGATCACGTCGTTTCAATATATAAAAATCGACAACTCCACTACACCCCGGGCGCTCATCAAACGCACATCACCGAAAAGGCTACGAAAGCGTGCGGCGCACATGCACCTCCCAGTTGCAGATCAACCTCTTCATGGTGGATCACGTGTGTATGATGGAAAGTAGTGGCACCGGTCACATGTGCTTTTGCGAAGAGGACATGTGCAACACGGGCGCCCGCCCCACCGTCGATATAATGGGACCTTTGGGCCCTCTGTTATTGCTCCTTCCCCTCCTGGCCGCCCTGGTCGCTAACGCTACCCTGTTGGCCTCGCCTAGTCTCTCCAGGCCTTCTAGGGCACCGCCCAACCACGCTCCGGCCCCAGCCCCCGCCCCTGCCCCAAGTTCACTGCAGACCGCGCCCTGCCGCCCCCGCCTTCGCCTTTGCCGCGCCCAACCTGCAATTCCACTGCAAAAGCTATTGCCAGTACCCACATGCATGGTGCATAGATAGATGGATGAATACGTTGAGAGGCTACGAAAGCGTTTTCTGATTATGATTCTTCTTCATATTGTTTACATTTTGTTTGTTTATATATTCTATTATCTTCCTCCACCGTGTACACGTTTATTCTATGACTGTTCGCAGAAAAACGGGATTGAGACTCCTACAAGTACCTATTCCGCTCACAATGTTCGTGCCCACGTGATAGAAACTCTGGCACCTGATTTTGTCTCACAAGTTTTGCGCTGCTACCCGTTGTTCACGCTCTTGAACTGTCAAGAACAAACATGTATGGGGAGAGGAGTAGTTTCTTCCTACAGCTCCCACAATAACTTTTCCTACACACCCAATACGTGCAGACAAATTCCGTTTGCTCCTTTTCGTGCGTACTTCTCTAAGTTCCGTCTTCTGCGCTGCGACATTTTTTCTTTAGTCATCTGTTCAAATTTGTTGTTTCTATTATTCTCAAAATACAGTCTTTTGATTATGTTGTCTTTTGCATTGTAATTTTTAATGATCATAAATGTCAAAACAGACGCGGATATTTAGTTAAAGATATTTTGTTTCCTTGCCATCAGTTGTTCTGTTTTTGTTACAATTGTGCAATTAATACGATAATTTTGCCACCCGTTAACCTTGTCCGTCCTCAAGTTTTCGAAGGAAAAATATGCATATGGAGGAGTTCCCTTGCACGGTATTTATCCTCGTCCTCGCTAAATCCTTTCCACAGTACGGGCCCCTTCGAAATCCTTTCGACTTTATTCAGGGTATTCATCAACGCTTTGCACGAGTGACCTTTTTGTATTGAAATTTATTATCATTATTACTACTAACGTTATATTTATGAAAGGCACTTACGAGAAGGGAATGCATAGTGTTTCCCTCATTCCCTCCTTCAATGTACCCCGTACGTGCACACATGGTGTTATATACAATATATTGCATATATATACGTTGTATTATCTTCACAAGTGCTGTCCTGTTCGTCCTAAAATTACATACAGAAACATGTTACGTAATCCAGAGTGCGCCAAAAGTCCTTTTTACCTCTAGAAAGTTGCATCGTTGATTAAAACGCTATATGTCGTGATTTCAACCGATGAAGTAACTGAAGTAATCAGTTCTTTTGACGCACACCTGGTCATGTCAACTGCAACCTTTCTTGCATAATTATTTTCCTGTAAAGTTAATGTAAATGTAGATATAACGCATACGATTAATGCAAATTTTATCCTATTTGAGAGACAATTTTTGCTTCTTTACGTGAGTGTAATATTAATATATTACACAAACACAGGGTATGAATAATCACGCACGGAATTCCTATTTTGGAATTTGAATTTTCATTTTCCGAAGTATCTGCTATTAAGAGGCGAAGTGTGATTGTCGATTAATCCCAGCAATCTAGAGACGGAAACAGAATGTCACCTCAACTTGGATGGGAAATATCGAATACGTCGAATGTTAGACAATGTCACTGAAATATTACTGGAACAAACATGTTAAAAAAATTAATTTGATGACATTCTTGAAAGTTAATAATACGTTACGTCTACAGAATACTCTCATGTCATAAAATCGCTGATCAAACTAAACAGTGAACAAACATTAGGGAAACCGTTTTGCCTTGTGTATAGCTCGTTCATATAGCGTTGTCAGTGCAATCTATTCTGCAAAATACAGTACACTACCAGACTATTCAGCAATATTTGGCATTTCGTAATACTCTGAATATAATCTAGCTTCACGCGACTTGCACCATGAATAACGCAACTTTATAGTAGTGAGTTGCTACTACCTTAATGACAATAAACGAATGAGATTGAATGTTTCCCTCACGAAACGTTATTTCGAGTGGGAAAGGAATCAAAGGTTGCAGTTGATCGCTTGGCTATTGCAGATGTTCTCTAAATGAATTTCCAAACCCTACCCCTCGTTGCCTCTCTCTCTTTTTTATTTTTTTTATTCTTTTGTTTACCATCGGAAAAGGTTGTGCTGTAGTGACGAATCCTTTGTCTTTTATCTCTGTCCTTTTCCAAATGTAGTTTGAAGATACACCACTTTTTCTTTTAGAAGTCGAATAAGTCTAACCTTTTCTTTGGGAAATTGATCTTTTTGACAGAAAGCCAAAGAGCGTCATTGTAATACTTGGTGGATTATGTGTACCCAAAATTAAAAGTATTCTCCCATGCTCTATGTACAGTGTAAAATGATTATATCGTGTTGTAACATTTATTATCCTTAATAAATTTTAGTGTATGTTCAATGTTACATGTTCATAGTTATCACAGAAGCTGTCAAAAAGCACAATTTCCCTCTGAGAAAAGTGTAGTAGATACTTGTTTTTGTGCATTTTCGGACCTGAACTTTTTACAGAAATGAAATTTCTGCGAAGTGAAAAATGTGTAGTCATGTCTTGATAAAATTGACTCATTGATCCCACCAATCATTTAAAGTAGGGGTGGAAATGGCTTATAATGGCGGTATGCTCAAGAACTTTCCAGAACCGGACAGTAAACATGATAGTAATGAATGGACACGTGATGTGGTCTTTCTATTATTCCAATACTTGTTATGAAATTGATATTGGAAGTTTAATAGCGTTCTAAATAATATAAAATGCCTAAATAATAAATATGTTATAAAACAAAAGAATTATGCCAACTTCAGGCATCGCGGCTCCGACATTTTGCTAGATATTTCATAGCAAGTTTTGTAATTCTTTTAACCTGTCTAAATCTCTTTAGTGCTTCAAATGTTGACGGTGTATGATAGTCAAAAGTTTTTTATATTTGTAATCCCTTCCTGCTATTTAATGACTAGAGTTTCATGTCCACGAAGTTGCTCTGCTGTACTTTTCGTATACCAGGATATTATCCATTTCCACTCCTGCTGAAATTTGTACATAATATACTAGTAGAATTGTTACTCTTTATAACGTTAATCGAATCGATTGATTAATGGCATTGCTTTTCTGTTTTTTATGCGAACCATTCCTCTTTAACTGAAGAAATTATTTAATATTTTATTGGGGGAGAACGGTCGGTATTCCATTTACCAGAATCTTTAGTTCATAACTCGGCCTATTGGTCCTCCGACGCGCATGACCTGTCTCTAGCATGGAATTGTCGTGAGCTTTTTACCATTCAGATGCAGGTTAGATGCGTCGGATGGTAACATTTTACACATTTATCAAGGCTTGGCTATATGTAGATATTGTATATCACCATTCGTGCAATTTCTTCTGAGGAAACCCAGCAACAAAAAAATTGTTTCATGTCAACAATAGAAAATATGTAATACCCTACAGATTTATCAGCATATGGAATACTCGTTTCCCCAGAAGAAGTTCACGTTTGTTAAAACTCGTAGAGAGAGCGAGTAGTTGTTTGAACATAATCTACTAAACTAATAACTGTGCCGAAAATAATTATCACGCATGGTTGTTCTCGATAAAAGTTTGCAACTCACAGTAGCCTTCACTACTTTTGCTGATTTCAAAATTCTTGTTTTGTTTTCTAGTTTGTTTTGAATTTTCCTCCTTTTTATGTGACTCTAAAAGGTAACCCGATCGGACACCCCCATGTTTAAAAGGTACCCTACCACGATCTGTATTATTTTTGTTGAAAATATTTCGATGTTAAAAGTACTTTGAGTCAATAAATGGAAACTGGCTGTATATACAAAATAATAGAAAAATTCGTCCCCAGAACCATGTGACACTTCACAAATCTTTTTGAGACGAAAAAAACAACAATGTCCCAAATATTACATAGCATCTTCAATTGAACTTTATTTCGACCACAAAAGGATTTGAAGTGCGTCATTTGGTTATATTTTCTCGTAGTTTGAGTATTTTTTGACACCTAAGTGTTGTGTACATAAAAAATATCTTTATCACCCGATGAGTTTTGAGCATAATAATACTATATACATTGCTAGCCCAGGCGTCATATAGTTATATATCGTCTATATGGTGAAATGCTACGTATGTTATACATATATATGAAATAGGCCATATCAGAAAGGAATATTAAGGTGCTCTGTGAAAACCTTAGCTTGCATGCTTATTTAGCTAGTGTTAGCAGTAGGACCCATATATCAATATTCCTAAGTCAGCATATCTGGAGATATTGATATGTGGACCATTTCTGTACGTTTCCAAATATTAATATTAAAATATATCATTTAAATAGAAATGGTTGTCCTTCTATGATCACTTTATTCTGGAGACTATATCAATTTATTTCTTCCACTATGGTGTCTATTAATGTTTAGATATTGTTGTAACTACAATATATATGCAAATATTTTCAGTGATATATTCAATATAATATGTTTTGTGTTATGAAAATCCAGATATTTTAGTGGAATTTAAAAATAAATTGATATCCTCTGATTAATTTTAATATTAATATCAATTTTGCTCCATTGTAGAAATATGGTATGGTATATTATTTTTCTTGAAAATACATCTTTTTTTATCCTAAGTATGGGAATGTTGCACTTTTTGCATCTCTTTTTCGAGTCTTTCTCATTTTCACCCCAAAACCATCAAATCACTTTCCTTCATCCAAATTACTTGAGTGTGAATTCTCTTTTTTTTCAACTTAACACAATACACAGTGCATACACAGTAAAAGAAAGCATTTCATTTTTGTATTGTCTTGTAACTTCGCACGTTGGCCTGTTTCCATATATATTTATTTCTCTAGAATTTCTTCTATTGCATCTTTAAGCCATTTTTATTCCCTTTTTGCATTTGTATCCATATTTCTGCACTGCTACTGAATTTAATTTCTGATATTAGAAACTATTTTCAAAATGGAAATAAATCAGACACTTGTATTCTTATTGCATACAGTACTGACGCTCTGCTATGTATGTATTTTTGAAAAGTACTTTGTGTCAACCATGAAAAACTGAGGTAAATCACTTTATCGCGCTACGGTCGCACCGCTTTGCTATATTACACATCTCGTTCGGCCACAAGAACAAAGGAATGCCGCTATATCAATTGCGCCAAAATGTTTACTTCGTAATACTGTGCAATGAATGGCCCAACACTTTTGTTGCTCTCTTCTTTCACTATCTCGCCACAGTTCCGCCATTGCATGGTGACGCAAACTAAACAAGAGCAGCTCGGATGGCGGAGGGCGGTTTGCTCGAGGAAATAATCAGGATAGGTAAATGATAAGGCACAGGAAAACGGACTTTTTCCCCTAGCAAACGCGACGCACAAGAATTTCGCACAGAGCTTGTGATATATATTTTTTATATATTGCCGTAGACCGAGATATTTCATTAATAAGTGTTTAAAAGTTGCCAGACACGAACAAATATTGTATTGAATTTATAAAATATATAATTTTAACGTAAATCACCATTAGGCTGAAGTGATAGGAATTGATCAGAGTGATTAATTTTGAGCTGCTCACAATGCCCTTGTCTTGCCCCGTTGCAAAGTCAATATGAAAGTGCGAACGTAAAATAAGAATACCAGATAAAAGTCTTATTTATCTAATGTTTACAAATTTTATAATAAAGAAACCGAGCCACGTTCTTTTAGCATAAAAAAGTTAGGACATTCGTCCTCTGCTCACTTCTCTCTCTTTTGGAGAGTCTTTTGCCGTCATTACACCTCGACGCTATCAAGCAGCAGCGCCTTGTTTGTTGTCACCATGGGCTTGGTCGGAAATTGGCCTCTTCCACATCACGCGCGCGCGAGCTGGCAGCACTGCGAACCTTGGCCACGCACGCTAAATTTCGGTGCAATCGTCACTTACTCTGTCTTCGCGAGAGCTGGTTCTATCAAATTTACTTGATCTTGGATCTTAAAATATTACCGCGACAAAATATTTGTTTGGGTTTTTCAGTTCTAACTGAAACTGTCTAAATGTTGGCAATCTATATCCGAATTTAGAATTATAAATATTTTGTCTAAGACCAATGGTCGAAAAGATAATTTATCATTATCTCTTGGGGAAGAGAAAAAACTATGCATAATAATCAATGTGAAATTGTAGTAAAGACCGGCTTGTAGAAGTTGTAAGTCACGACTGCGCACAGAAAATTGTCTTGTGAGCATTGCCCAAAGGCGTTTGTTTCTAATTAACAATGCTAACCACAAATCTAACTGCAAGAGAACTTTCTTGCTAACTCCTTCTCGAATCAACAGCAAAAACCCTCCCAACAACGCAGGGCGAAAAACTCGAGATGGTCTTACTGATGAAAATTGGCGCATTACTAAACGGTTGGAGCGTCTTAACTGCTTTCCCATGCCGAGCTCATGAACCGATTAATGTTGTGAGTAGTAGTAGAGGATAGAAAATAGAGTCCTTGCCCTGAACAATCCTCTCCCGTCCCTCCTGAATCTCGTAGTCATTCCCCTCGCCCGGCGTTCAGCTCGCTCGCGAAAAATATTTCGTCTTCTTTCCTCACGGGAACTGTATTACGGCATCTGTGATAATAAGACATCGATCAAATACATTAGTACTTTTATTTCTCCCTATTCCGTATCTTAAATATTAATGCCTGTCAAATTAATGGTAAAAAGTAGATTTTTGTGCTTTATTCTGTTATGTGGGTGACGATAGGAGCACACGTCTGTTACCCGTTAACGATGACATTTGTATTTTATGCTCAATAATCAAAGTCAGTTGCTTTCGTACAATTTTAATTGCTTCTTGGCGTACATATGAACAAATTTATTTATTCCCCAGATAACTCCTCCTCATACAATGAAGAATATTAACAATTGGACGTCGCCAATCTCCTACCTAATTCGTCTTTATTCTGCCCTGAGGGGGATCTCATTTTCAAAGAACCCCAATGGTTCAGACTCGCGGACGTGGGTAGAAGCTTGGTTTTGTCCTCTAACTCCAGTATGAGAGGAGTGTAAAGGGGTGGGGTGGGTTCAAGGAACGCGAGCTTCATAATGTCAGGCGAGGCGGGGAGTTTTGTGTTTAGAGCTGGGTTCGGACATGGGAAAGAGGAGACGTATGGGCTTGTCATATGTGACCTGTGGACTATACTACTTTCTACATTACACTCGTTATCTGCTCGCTCCCCTCCCCACAGCCCTCAACGCGGCCACAGAACAGTGTACATGTGCGACCCACTTCAAGAAATATCTGTATCCCAAAGAACGGATATAAAACGGATGATTATTTGTGTGAACTGCTTTTATATAGACATAAAACATTCAAAAGAATTCTAACTTTACGAATTTCGTGTTTTGTGTATACAAAAAGAAATATTTTTTTCGATTTTTAAATATCAAAAATTCTGCTACGATATGCCATAATCATGTCTGATTGTAATTTTCTATTAATATGATCATGTTGTGACCTGTGGCTTCAATTTCTAGAATCAAAAAATGTACTTGTGAACATTGTTGAACAAAATAAATTTTGTTGCAGAGGAAGCTAAAAGTTGCAATGAAAAGAGAAACAAAACTGTTGCACTTAAAACAAGGGTACCTTTTCTATGTGTTCTGAGCAATGCTGTCATGAAATATATTTAATAGCTTCTCTGGTTACAAGGTCAAAATTTTTGCTTTGCAAGTGAAAGATTAAGACTGCTTAAGCTGAAAATTTAGGTTTGACAAAGAATGTCACAAATTTAAAAATATTCAATAATAGCAAAAATTTCATACAGCCAAAATTTGCTATTTTTTCTTAAAATTTAGCTTCCTCATTCCTTTTCTAATAAAGAAAAATGGATTATGTTTAATTAAATCCTTAAAAATGTTGTACCCTTCTGTAATAATAATAATAAAAGGATCACAGACTTAGTTGCGTTGCGGTAGAAAATATCCTATCTCCCTTTTGGGATATTCCTTTTTTATTTATAGGCTTGATTCTCATTGATGGTATAATCCAACTCTCTTTCACACCATTATGTTCTATTCTTGCATGCATGGGGCTTTGGGGGATAGAGTTTGCCCATTGATACCTAAGTATAGAATGCTTAGGGCTTATCTTACCAATTCTTGATCTCTGTTCTAAGCACAACTACAACTGCTTATGAGAGGAAAGCAGTCTTTTTCTATAAAATTAAAAGCAAGTGGCATTTACTGATGAGATTTTTAAAAGCTTTGAATCCAGAATATTAATTTTTTACGCCATTGCTATCAGTGTTTGTACTACTCCATTGATTTAAACAATTTGTTTTCAAGAAGGTACTCAATTAAATATATCTTCCAGTAAATGTTGTTTGCTGTGCATTTTCAGATAATGTGTATCAAAATTGCACATTAATATTCTATATTTTGCCACAAAATTTTCTTCCGATTTTCTTTATCTTACTAACAGAATAAAATGGAATTTCTCTTCAGAAGAATTTGTATGAGAGTATGCTCATACAAACATGAATTTTCTTAAAATGTGAATGTAAGATGAATGTCATTCAGACTCGTAAGTGGATGTAACACCTTCCTTGTTATAACCGAAATGTAGTATGTCGGTTTATGAAATAAAATAACATTTCAGTGATATATATACATATAATTTTTTTTTTTGGTTGTGGTATTGATGTTCTATGATGAAATTAATTACAAAATGATCGTGTAATGATTAAGATCAGTCGTGCACATGGTTTGAGAGCATCTAAGGCCACAGAAAAGAAGTAAAACTTCAGTTAATTATTGCAAACAGTAAAAATAATTTTCTTACCATTTCCTACATTTTCCAAAACTAATGTCAATATTGGTTGATCATCTTCTGAATATATTATATTCTAAATTGTGCCATAAAATTCAAGAAGCATCACTCATTGTTTGCATTTACAAATATTTATTTTTATTTAGTTTTTGATAATATAGGATTCAAGATATTTCAATGTATTTCCTAAAGCACTGCTGTACACAACTCATGACCATTTAAACAGCAAAATGTTTCTTAAGAAAATGTACGTTTCTTGCTAGTGGGCAAATTTGTCTCCAAAAATGCCTCTTTGATGCTAGAAATTCATGTTTTTGTAACTATCAAAATCTTTTTACATTCAAAGTAAGGAGAGAACAAGGGGCAGTCAATTAAGACAAGTTTTCACAATGTTGTAATTCAATTTTGAGACAGCATTGTGAAACAATGTCATATTACTGAGTAGACTGATCACGGCAGTTTTCTTTTTTTTATTATAATTATTATTATCGTTTCTATGAGCTACAAGCAGTACTACTGTGCTGCATTCACAAGCTATTTTTTTTTCTTGCTGGAAACAACTTTTTGTGCGTATTCAATATTTTTTCACCTTCAACAATAAGAATCAAGCTTTTCTGTATTAAGTGTTTTTGTCATTGTTTGGAAGGTATTATTTTCTACTCTAAGTGAATTACCTCATTAAAACTTGCATATTCTACATGTGCTTAAAGATACAGATTGCATATATAGAATTCTTTTTATCTTTATCCCTATATTTCTTGTGTTTTGTTAGATAATGTTAATTTTGTTTATTATTGAATACAAACTGAATACTAATATTTGATTTTTCCAGAATTAATTTATCCAACTGATCCTGAAAAATTCAAAGTCTGAATAATTTTAGAAACAATCTTAATAATCATAATGAAAGCTACTTAATTTGCAAATGTATAGATTCAAAATTTTAAAAATCTTAATCTTATTACTGGGTTGAAAACTGAAAAATGCAATCTGAGTTGAATGTTCTATATCCTATTTTCTTATATTTTATTTCAATTTACTCCATTTTTTATTTAACTACTAGAAACAAGTTTTGGATAATCAAATATCTCCCACTGTTAAAACATGTTTAACATCTTCAAGATGGTCTGTTTGCATAAATAAAATTTTCACAAAATAAGAAATTATTTTGTACTTGCAGTATATTAGCGATATATATTTTTTCCTAATTGGTGATGTTTCTTTCTTTACGTTTAGAACTGGTACATTAGTTCTTTAGAGAAATAAAATAAAAATATCAGTGTTAACCATCAGAAAAAGATTTTGAGGATAAGTATTACCAGCTTGAAATCAACAGTCAGCAAAACAGGTTCACTTAGAGATTGAAGATAGTTCCTTTCTTTGTGAACTTCTTACTGTTGTCTACTTTTCCTTCAGTCTGCCAGTGTGTGGATGTTCTCTGTGAAGTACTTGATCGCAAAAACAAATGTACAATAATTTATAATGAATTGGATAAAACATTTTACACACAGAGCGTGAGTCAATGACTGTGTTTGCTTATGACTTCCTTATCTGTCTATCTGTCATTTCGTTTCATGTTTTGTGTGCTGTCTCCTTCCTCTACTTTGTTGTAAACGTGTCGTCAAAATTACAACACCAGTGCATAGAATTTATCTTTGTAATTATTACAAATATCATAAAACACACTATGGACACTACAGTAAACATTTAGAGTAGATAGTAATAACAAAATCTTTTCCTCGTGATTTGACACCAGATTCACTGCCCTCCAGACATTTCTGTGACAAACTTGTGTAATGAATTGCGTGCATACACTTTCCAAATGCCATTATAAGAAACTCAATGAAGAAAAAAGATGAAGTTTTATTGAAAAGACAGCAAATGCAATCACTTATAATTTTTCTGCATAAATTTTACCTTATTTTCATGTTACTACATTTGTACATTACTTACAAAAAGTCAAGGATATTCTTTGATACTAGATTGGACAATTAAGAGATCCTTATTGTAATTGTATTAAATTAACTTACTATTAACCTGGAATAAAAAGAAACAGAAGATTTAGATATTTACAAAAGGAAATTAGACCAAAAAGAAAAATGATTTAGCATGTAGGTAAGAATGGCACTGAAACACTTACCCCACTCATGTACATTTTTCTTTTTTCCCTTTGGCTCTTGTTGATGCAAGATCTTTAACAGACTCCTCCTTATAGAAGATTTTTTAATATTTTTCTCTGTTTCTTCTATTAAAAAAAGTACAGTGAAAAAAATACTACCAAGTTGTAAACCTCTACTACAAAGCCATCATACAGGACTGTCCCCTTTCATCCAAAAAACTGAAAAGAATGATGCAACCCTTAAAATCAGGGAATTTAATGTTTGCAATACATTTAATACATAAAATGTGTAATTTTAAAATGCAAAACTTTCTCAAGTGTTTAAAGTTGCAAACCCTACTGTTGGAAAGCGAAGGATGATCTTATTTGAAATGAACTACCTAGGTGCCACTTCAAGTATCAGTTTTCATTGTTCAAATAGTTAGTGCAAATAGAATTGAAATTGTAAATATATGAGGAAAGTTACCGTAAAAAATACCATATTCAGTTTAATGATTTGAGTCAACCCTAAATTATTTTAACTGTCTTACTAAGGAATAGTCTACTGAATGTTCAATTTACTTGTTATTTATGGCATTTATTTTATTAATTTTTATTATTTAATATATTCAGTGATATACATCATCCTAGAATGAAACACAATTTATCAACACAGAAAATTTTAAGGTAATTTGTAATAAACATAAAACTATGAAATGATCAACACAAATGTATACTCTTGCTCTTCACATTTTCTGTATGCATTGTTGAGATGTACTAGATTGATTAAGATAATTGCAAGATGAATCAAGGATCAGAGATAAGTGTTGCTGATCACAAAGACAAATATAATTGAATTGATGCCTTATTTTATATAGCAAGACTCAGGCCATGAGGCCTGCTCTTACTATGACCAAGCAAATTTCACTATGCTCCTTTCACCAACTAGCGGAGAAAAGAGAAATTTCTTGGGCAACAAAACAGGCGATTTGTATTTAGCCCACATGCTTTATTTAGGCTTAAGGATCTTTTACATGCAGTAACATGGGACAGCCGGCTTTACTTCCCCTCCAAAGGATTTTTTTGCCCTTAAAAATTCACGGCTATGATTGGGTTTGAACCCACGAACGTGGATATAACAGTCCGATACATTAACCATTAACCACCGCCACAATGAAACCTTAAATAATTTTATTAGTATAAATAATCATAATAATGTATTTAGCAAGATTATTTTAATGAAATTGGTTGTACAAATACTGGTAGTTGATTTCATAAAGGGGATAAATGTCAGAAGACACCAGTTTCAGAAATTCATTAAAACACTATTGACAAGATCCAATTGCCTTTTTATATTTTTAATTATTTTAAAAACTCCAGGTCCATCTGGAGCCAGTTTACACACCAGTTTTGGGATTATTGTGAAAAAATGAAAGAGTACTTAAATTCTTTTTTAAGGGGTAGGAGAGGGAGATGAGGAATTATATGTATCATGTTCAACAATACTAAGTTAAAGTGTATCACAATAGAAAATTTCATGAAAATTGGTTTATTAGTTGAAAAGATTTTGCAGGATATTAAATTTTATGCACACATCTATAGGTGCCAACATATATGGTGACAAGTGAATCATCAAATTAAATGAACCAGATAATGCATGTTCATTAAAACTAACCCTAACACAGCTGTCTGTGAGTTTTAAGATTTTATTAATTATATTTCCCTACAGATGTTAATTTCTGTGTAAAGCACACTCATTGCAATTGGAATTGTATCCTTTCTCTAGAATTTGAAAACAAATTTACAATGTTCATCTGATCACCAAAGAGATTTGTTAATTTCAGTGGTCAGCAAATAACATTATGAAAAGGTACTCATGCTCTCATCCCTTTTTCTTTTAACACAAAGTGTAATTTGTGATGAACAAAATTTTTTTATTCAGTTCTGTTGTAAAATCTTAAACATTATAACATTATTCCAATATTTAATATATTTCATTATGTTAAAAAGCAAAAAAACAACTTCAGTTAATTGCCAAAGCAGAAAACATCCTAAACTTCTGACATAAAAATTTATGACAAAAATTATTTACGATATTTAGGTATACTATTAATCCATTATTTGTTTCACAAGTTATTAAGATCAACATCGTTAATAAATACAAAACAGAGGTGATTTCTATGCATTGGTGTATGCCTTCCCTCATTTGCCTGTCTCTGTGTCAATGTTTCTGTGTTAAACACAGCATGTCTACATGTATTCATACTCAAGGTAACTTCCTGGGAAGCAGTATCATATTATAATTAAGTTTTCCTTCCTACATTAGAAATATATCTTTATATAATAAATAAATAGAATTTACAAATATCTAAGCTGGATTTTCATTTGAAGTTTGTCTACATAATTATAATGTTACAATTGTAAATAATGTTTTTATGAAATAAAAACTCGAGCAAATCATATTTTTATAAGTACTGTGTCATAAACATGTCTGTTCATTAATCTCCTTTGTGTTTTTAATAGTAATGCTATCACAGCATTCAATTTAAGATGCTATATTATATACCATTCAAAAAAATTATATTTAAATATCTGTAAAGCTGAAGGGAATGGGGAAAATATAATAATAGAAAGTTTCCACTCAATATATGAAAAATTGTTGAATAATCAGCCCATAATAAGTGCTGATTAGCCCTAATCAGGCCCTACAATACTTTCTAAAATAGAAGCAAATGTTTAAAAACTAGAACAAACCCATAACTTTATACAACAGAGAAAAGTACTTTGTATCATGTATTTGTAATAGCATATTGAAGTATATTTATGCACTTTCCACTTTTACAAGGGAATAGATCAGTTTTCGTATTCTCTTTGTTTAAAAAGTACCTTACTGATATTAATTTTATAATTAGTACATACACTGTTTCGATCCTCAGTTTTCTCATTCTCAGAGCACTTGATGACGTCACAAAGGAATGGTTCTACATAATATGAAAATATGGAAATAGTACAACAAATGTAAAAAGGAATGTTCTCAACAATCTATTGAATTAAATAATTTTCCTGTCCTATCAAATAGTGCTGACACAGGTAGTAATGACTTAGGATATTATAATGATTAATTTTTACTAGAAACAAAACTATATTACATGCACAAACATACCAGAGAGGGTCATTAATAAGGCAAAGCTTAAATCACTACTGTTCAAGAAATAAGTGGTATGAAAATATCATTTTTATAATATTTTTAATTATGTGTTTCTTGTACAAATTTTGAACTTAAGAGGTTACCATTCCAAAAAAATAGATGCTTTAACTATTATTAATAAAAAGAATTTATATTGTATTAAATCCAATTATATTTGGATATTGCCAATTCAAATTTCTGTGATTTAAAATGTATTTCACCAGCTTGAAGTTGACTAATAATGTTTGCAAAGAACCTTAATGTATTTGCCAAGAAACTTTGTGATAATTTTGAATAAAATATGTGTTCTTTGAATGTAAGTGTATTCTTTCTACTTTCACTCTTTTTAATCAAAACATTCCTTACCAAACCATTGCTCATTTAATTCTCTTATATGCAATTTCATTTCAAAATGGTAGGGGGCAATAGAAGTGTTACTGTGTAATTATCTGAATTTTAAAGTTGCCTGAGTAACTACATTAAAAATAAAAGATGTTTCTTTATAATTAAAGTTGTTAGAGATGCATTATTCTACTGAAACATAGATCTTATAAGCAGGGCTGAACCAAGGTAATTTGCGCACTTGTGTACATTTTAGTTTGCCACTCTCGTATTCTAACGTTTTGAATTTTCTTATATAGATTTTATTTAGCTTATACAGGCTTTTAACTGTGAAGTCAAATGGCAACTTCACAGTTGCTATGTGAATAATGAAGATAAACAACATGATTTTATCCGAAATTGATGAAATCTTTGAAAATTATATTACTTATACGTAATTAGTGTATTTATTTTTTCAGTCCATAATTTTACACTAAGTGAGTTTTTATATTTGTGACTAATAGAGTTAACTTTTTCATTAAAAAACCTGTAAAAGTAATGCAGAGATTAAAACTAGTCGTGCTAAAACAGCATGTACATTCTTGCCCGCACTTTGACCCAAAATTACGCGAAAAGTATTCAAATTTTCAAAAAATTGTACGTGATATTATTTGAAAATATAGATATTTACGGAACAAATTTCATTAAGGGAAAAAGCTCTATTTTCTTAATTGTAATAGTATGAAGACTTCGGAAAAAAAATTGTGTTTTTGGAATATTCAAAAAATTAGTTTTAAACAAAAACGAGACCTGCACTATTCCCTTAAACCACCTTCTCACTATCTAACAATAAAATAGAATCAAAAGCAATGGAACCATTGTTTTGAAAATTTTGAAAATATCCCAGGGACTTTATGTAAAATACCTCCCAAAATTAAAATATGTTTTACATTCAAGGGTGAGCGACATCATCCTGGTTGATTGATGAATTATTAATTTTGGAGAAAATCGGCTGAACGGTTTAGCCGCTAGTGTTGTTCACAGATGGACGGATGTTTTGCCGCCATTCGATTTTTCAATATCAAGAACCCACAATACATGGATTATGGTTATACCACGAGTTAGAGGATTTTTTTCTAAATTTAGAAACTGGATATATCCACTTCTTTGCTACCAGGGCCCTGTAGTAAGAGTTTTGTTTGCTGAAAATTCTCCGTTTTTCATGCAGCATTACGTAACTTTCTTTCTACTTCGTACGCGGATGTGAGAAAGTAAAAAAATGCCTAAATTTTTGCCGCCCTTGTACGGTGCATCCTTGCACTAGGTTGGTGCAGCCTTGCTTATAAGCATTATAAAATATAAGTTACCATGTTACTGACCGATAAATATGCATGACAATATAGCTGTTATTCAAAATAACGAATACATATAAAAAAAAGATAGAAAATTTAAGAAATAGGAATAAATTTTGCACAGAATATGTTATAAATTAGTTAAGCAATAAACAAATATATAACAAAAATTTTACAAAGATAAAAATAGGCTACACATTAAATATAGTGCTATGAGATCAATGAACGAGAAGTGTTATTTCAATTTTATTTTTCACAAATATTTTTAACGTTTTGTAAGTACATTTGAAAAAAATTATAAATTGGGATTTTTTTCATTCAAGAGGAATGCAACAGAATTTGCAGGACGTGGCTGTGGGGACTTCCAGCAGACCATCTCTCATCTACACAGTGAATGTCAACTACATGCCTATATCAGAAGCTACTACAATTTCCTGACAATGACAAAGGAAGCTCTACCATGCATCAATCATAATCATAATCATGAACATTTGATATATTTTATATATGATTTTAGAAAAAAGTTATTGTAGTCTTAATTATCTAAACCTTGAAGAAACAGTACAACAGTGATTCACTAAATAAATTACTAATGTGGTCTTTTGATGTGCTGACCTTATGGCCAGTAAGAAACTAATTTGTTAGTAAAAATTATCAAAAGATTTAAATCAGAATTATACTATGCAAAAATACTTTAAAGAACCAAATCAACTACTTTTAATGCAAAGTACAATTATAATAAACATAAAGTAATTTAATATTTAATTTGGGATATATGAATAAGTTGGTTAAATCTAGGATTTTGATTTGTCTTGAATTAACCTTCAAAAATATAAGGGACAAACTTATTTGTAACTCTTCTGAAAAATTAGTGGGAATGGTCATCTTTGTGCAGAAAGAAAATGAAAGATGATGTAAATTCAAAAACATATTAATAAACACAAATGTAAGGAATATACCAAATTTAGTTTTGAAAAACGAAAAAACAGAAAACTAGATTCAAATAATCTACCATGTTTTGTGAAATCCATTAATATTGGAATATAGGTATTTGTTGATTACTTTGAAATACAAAATTTTGTTACAAAAGATAAATCAATATTAAAAATCTCACAACACAAAGACCTGAAGAGAATATTTTTAATATCGGTCATCTAAGATGTTTTTAGATACAACCCAGAAAAATTAACTTGCTGTAGAATTGGTAATTAAATGTAGTGCTTTTGCCATTTTGATTTAGGTTGAAAATGGAAGAAATTTATTTCTGAATACACTCATAACAGTATTTGATAATTTAATAGTGAAATTGTTTACACGATAAATATTTGTTACATGAAAAATAAAAGGATTCATAAAAGATCAAATTTAAGATGAATACACCCTTTGCGACATTGTACACCACACTGTTCAAATCCAAAGTAATTAATAACTGTAAACATATTGCAAAGTGAAATGTAAATATATATGATTATAAACTTGAGAGAGTATACATTTGTTTCATATCTTGAATATAAACATTCAAAATCCTAACAAGTTATATAATTGTGAATCACACTTTTCATCGACTAAAATTTGTACATTCACATGTTTTACACCATATTAACTATTTTTTGTACATTTTCAAGCTTCATTGATAGGCCATTGAGACAGAATTGTGAACAAACGTTCCTTGAGAATTGAAAAAATGAAATGATTGTAAATATCAAACATTTAAGGACATTTTAATTCATATTTTATAATGTTAATCAAGTATTTATATATGTTGTTCACATATTTATGTATGTTATTCAAGTATTTCTACTTCATTTATCAAATAATAACACCCCAAAAATTTAAAGTGATGTATTTTAAGATTTTAAATAATCTCTGTTAGTACATGGTTAGAAAGTACTTAGTAAAGTTTCTACTTGGCTAGAAACTGTGAATTCATTTAGATATAGAATCATTAATGAATCGCACTTTCCATACACAATAATTTAAAAATTCACATTAGGTAGGTATTAATCAATTTCAAATGTTATGGAGGAGTGCTCTCCTAAAAATTTAAAAATGATCTTTTTTTGCTTCCCGCAAATGTCAATTTATAAATTTGTGTAATAAGTGAGCAACAATATAATGTCTACAATTTTACATGCTCAAAATGGCATTTGTGGCTATTTTCGAATTGTCTTGTGTATGGGTTTGGGTGAAGCCAATGTGCAGGTAATTATCAATAACGACTTAAACTGAATTCATTCAATTTTCATAATATGAACATTTTAAATCGAACACCAAACCACAGAAGTTCACAAAAAGCAAGATCTATCATGAGATATATAACAAGGAGTCAAAATTTGTTTGCCGACATTGCTAATTCTTTTCATGTCAAATGCATTATTTTTGCTAACGATGTAATTGATGACCATAATTTTGAGTAATAGAAGCCAATTTTGTATATCCTATAATGCCCAAACCAATGAAGATGAGAAACAAAATTGAACATTGATTGGGACTGCTTTGGGACCTCAGAAGTAACTGTAATTTCTCATCGTTATAATAATTAGTGGCATGAAGCAGCAAAAATGGCTCAACTATTGGACTACCATAAAAATATTAATATAATTCATTTCTTTCTTCCTAATGTTGCAGCAGCTCAGTTCACATCTAAGCCAAATATCTGCCTTATTGTAGTACTGCCAGTCTTTTTTGCCATCCAGATTAATTCTTTCATAAGAGATATGAAAGTTACAAACACCACACCAACAACATTAAGTTACATTGTGTGATTGGTATCGTGGATAATGCTACAGAATAATTTATGTGAAAGTTATATATAAAATATGAGTTATATCAGACCAAGAAACATCACTGCTTTTCACGGTACACTTGATATCAGATATAATGCTACACATTTGCACTCCATAAAATGTAAAGTCAGAGTTATATTTGTTTGAGTAATAACATTGAATTACGCAGTGCAATTAATATTGCAGATATTGTAGTTTTGTGCTTTTCAGAATTATATATATTTAAGAATTATTTGCTAGATCAGTCAAATGTGCATTTACACATTGCACATTGAGAAATGTTGCTTCTACCACAGAATTACACTGCCCTGATTCATATGGTGGATAAAGAAACAGCTTTATCACGGGCCAGAGAAGTGAACCACTACTGAAGAGATTGCTCGCATGTGTATGTTACATTTTTCAGCCTTAAAAATAAAACTTTCAAATAATTTCTTATTTTTCCATAGATCTTGAGTGAATAGCAAATCAAATACAATATTTTGCTGCCCTTTATGAGCTGTTGTTCTTGTACTTTTATGCACACTACAACAGTTCTTTATGTACCAAAAATATCAAAACAATTGCTGTTCCATAATGCAATATGCCAAGAGCAACAATTTAAGGGTGTCTGGTATCTTCATTGACATCTTGCTGATACATGACGTCAGCTGTGCCATAAGCAGAAACATACTTGAGTATGAGAATTCATTGGTATGTGCAGTATGAGAATAGACAGAATAACACAATGAAATATTGGCATTTTTCAGTGAAAAGTCATACTGTTTCATTGGTTTTGGGTTTTTCCCATGTATTCCCAAATATATTCCTGGGTATCTCACAAAACCACACTCGCCTCTCACAAGGCTGGAGGCTGCATAGTTTTCTGTTACTTTGTGTGTGTATTCAAAATTGGTAATAGAGATGATGTATTTCAACATTCCCAATTTATTATTCTGCCCAATTTAAATTCCATTATACAAATACATATGGCATATTAAAATTAGTTTACAAAATAATGCAGAATATAGCACACAATTTGTTTATAAAATTGCTAATTTATTAAATCTCAACAAAGATACATCACATTGATATCATTCAGAAGTACTTGAAAGAAAGAATACCTATGTGCTGTTATTGACTTCTTACCTGTTGATCATTCTTAATTTAACTTCTGCTCTCAACCAACAAGTTGCAAGAATTAATTACGTTAATTTTAAACTTTTGATACACATGTGTAGGCACTATATCATTCCTTTAAGTGTATCATTAGTGTTTTTACAATTTTGTTAACTTCCTTGTTTTTATAATTTATGATGTATACAAGCCTCATGTTGAAAGATCATGTTCTTTTGAAACATTGCTATACATTGATTGTGTATTTTAAATAAATGTTAATTAATTTTTAAAAATGAATGTTGTGTTTTAATATTGTCTGTCTATAATCCTACAAAACATGTCAATTAAGTAAAGATACATCACACATGTACACATGTAATTTTGCTCTTTGTTTTGAAGATTTTCTATTTGATAATGATGATGATGCGGTGGAAACTGAGTCCTACGCACCTCCAAAAATCATTGTAGAAGATTTAAAGAAAAATGGAATTAATGATTAGTCAAATTTGCAGAATTCCAAAGGGCAAGAACTAACTGGCAGACTTAATACTGACTACTAGATATGAGTTAATAGAGTTAATACGTCAAATCTTCTGGTAATGTACTATGGTTGGGACATTTACAACTAACAAGGGGGAAGATGTGTCTCCAAAATGAATGCTGAACTCTATGAGAGAAGATCAAGAGGAAGATCTTGCATAATTTGAAAGAATGGCAACATGAAAGCTCTCAAAGTTAAAAGGAATAACGAGGGGATCAACTTGTATCCAGTATGGTGGGATTCCGTAGACTGCAGGTCTATTTGTTTTTTGTAATTCTAAACATGTGGATATTAAAGCACCACATGCTTTAGTACCTTTCTGGCAGTAGCTACTAAATTGTAGTTCAATGTATTTCTTTCCTGGTAAGTAATTTAAGTATTTTGTTAAATTTATAATTACACAATGTTTTTGAATCAAATTTGATCAAGAAATGGGTGTAAGACAGTATGGAAAATAATGTGTGTCATCAGTAGGGGTGGATTTTGATGACCTAAACATTGTCAAAAATGATTAATAAAATGTTCTTAAAATGTTCTAAAATGCCATAAAAGCAAAGAAAATTATGTAAAAAATGTTATCAAAACATATGTTACTGATGTAATCGAGGTTGCTTCTGTTCATTCAAGTGCAGTCAGCTTGCCAACTTTTGGTTTGGAATGTTCTTTACCAGGAAAACTGTCGTTAGTTATCTTGAATTCGGCCGAAACCACAATGGCGCTGACAGGCATCCCAGGAACCTTATATTACACAAAACATTACAATTTTTGAGCAAAGAAATTGAATAGGCTACTCAGGAATTTTTTGGAGAACATTTGTGGCATCTCGTAAATATTATTTAAAGCACATGCCTTTAAAATCAATGAAATGAGCCAAAAATGCATTAAAAATGATGGAAAAAGGTAAAAAACTATTTCAGTCGAAATCAACAAAAAAAATAAAACCGGTCATTTCCTTCTGTCATAACATAAATTAATTTCTATTGTAAACAGCAATGTTCTAAAGTGAAAAGAAAACATGGCATATCATTAAAATCTGCTCCCTACTCATCAGTTTTCCTGAAACAACATATTATAACCTTGATTTGGACAGAAAATTATAATAATGTATCAGAGTTAGCTTGATCGAATGTTTCCAGATGTGTCAACTGCTGTGGTCAGTAGTCCTGCATGTGTTGCGCATGTCATATCCTGGGAGGTGGCGGTGTTCCTTCTCCGCTGGACCATGAATTCTGGCGCCAATGGGGTTTCTCTCCTCCAAGTATCTCTGCTGGTGGAGCATTGTCTTGGCTGGGAACCCTCTAAGCTCCCCAACATATATGGTAGTGTAGCACATGTAAGTGTAAAAGGAGAGATGGGGACAAGGGTGAGGAAGGACAGTTTGTGCACAGTCAATGACCTGTTTGTCAGCTTACTGCTCTAGCATTTGCCTGGTACTGAGCACAGAAACCACAGAAAACTACCAGTCAAAGCTGGCTACTAGAATTCTTCCCCAGTCAGTGAGTGAATGCGACCTAGCTATTTAGCTAGTATAGCAAAACCTGCCACCATCGAGACCTGAATCCTAGGGCCTCCCATTCACTGCAGTGACAAGTTATTGACTTGAGGTAACTCAGCCAGCTAGAGATAGATATCAGAATCAGATTCAGGAAATGATATTGAAAAGGATGTCAAAACAGGTCCAACACCTACAATAGTAAATATAAAGGAAGTGAGGCATGGAAAATGCATGAAGACTTGTGCAAGTGGCAAGTAACACAAAGAAACTCTGTAAAACCTTATAAGTAATGTTTCTGCAAAACGTGTTGGTGGGTGCCCTGATAAGAAATCACTAACATGACTATGACTTTTAAAAGAATTTAGTCAATTTTTTTTTTCCATTAGTTCCTTTCTCGTTCTTCTAGTTTTTTATGACTCAAATACTAAAAATCAATCCTTCATTAGAAACTTATGTTAGTAACTTTTGGAAATTATACATAGTACTTATAATTAATTTTAAAAAATGATTAACTGCACGGTCATCAAATTCTCTAAAAATAGCCACTTTTGCAATTGCTTCATCTTAATATAGTTGTTATAGTTAAATGTAGAGTTAACTGTTTATTATATCAGAATCAAAATTTTTCTTTCAAAGTCCCATGTATATTTTTCCTTATTTTCAGTCTTCTGCGCACAGCTGTACAGAACCCTCTCGCATTAAATTTTGTTAGAAATATCCTTGTTTATTGAATAGAAAAATTGAAATAAATGGTACAATAGCACTTCAATTTTTCTTTACCATAGATTTGTATATTTCTTGAAATACACAAATACTGAAGTGCCATCTTTTTGAAAACAGTTTGCTAACAATTGTTCTTTGTTTACTAACATCACTAAATGTTGATAAATTTATAAACATGAACTTTTCAATATTGCGATTGAGTTTCTTAAAATTTCATGACTAAGCATGTAAATCCTTCTCATTACTTTGATACAACTATTTTTATGCAAGTAAGATTCACAACATCCAACATTCAATCAAATTTTTGATTGAATGTTGACAATTGAAGACTAGATGTCATGACACTAAATTTAGCAGAATTGATATTTAGATGATAGCTTTAAGCGTCTCCACTTGCATCACCAAGTGTGCTGAATTGTCTCTATATTATTTGATTAAATGAAGGCAATTTGATATTATTGCTCTTTACCTTAAGTATTGTCGTTCAAATGCTACCATAATTATGAATTGCTTATATAATATAATATATGTAACTGTATAATTAAACAGGCACAGGCCTGACTTTACCAAGAAAAATAACTACACAAAATTTCATTCAGTCAATCTTCTTTTCTTCTACCTCCTTTCCTTCCTCTATAGCACTAGAGCCAGCTTTAAGCTATATTATAATCTCCTTCTCAACAATGTCAATTTGGTCACCATCACTTCACAAAGCTAGTGTCATATACAACAGAAGGAAGACCTTAAGCCAAAGAACCACATAATAAACTAAGTAATTACCCAAGCAACAGAGTTTCAAAGAATTTTGTAGTCTGAACTTTTAACTGGTAGTCATTGAAGAGTTCTTATGAATGACATTTTTCTTAACATGACTATCATAATTCCATCTAATGTTGGTAGAAAATTGCTCCCATGCCATTGTGCTGGTTGCATTCACCAGTTCAGTCCCTCATTCAATTTTGTTAGTTATGCTAACTAAGAGTTAAGTTTGGATTTTGTTGTGTTGCTTATACTGTAACGATAATTATTGTTTACTAGGCTAAAAGATCATTAGTGGTGAAGCCTTCCTCCTGAAAACTGCTTAATTCAATTTAATTTTGTACAACTTTTTCATATTCATGCCCAAGAATATATTTGTGCCATTTTATAATTCTTAAGACTATCCTACAAATCTGAATACCTGGCAGTTGGTAAAAATGAAATAGTAGATCTTCTTGTGGAAAATGGAGGAAAAATGAAAGGGGTAAACAAATATAAATACCTTGGTGTACTTTTTAACAATAAGGGAAATAGCCATGACGAAATTGAGAGACGAATAAGCTTGGGGAGAAACGTGACACGAAGTATAAACTCTGTCTTATGGAACAAAACCATCACTAACACTACTAAAAGACGTCTTTACTCCTCGCTAGTTAAGAGTGTTACAACATACGGTTCAGAAGTCTGGGAGATCGATAAAAGAACTAAAGGGAAGCTGCTGGCCCTTGAAATGGACTACTGGCGTAGAAGCTGCTGTTATAGCAGACGTGACAGAATCAGGAACAATGACATAAGAAATAAAATGGACGTCAAGAAATCTATCCTTGACGAAATAGAGAAAAAACAAATCGTCTGGTACGGTCATGTTATGCGAATGACAGACGAAAGATGGCCAAAACGAGTCCTGAAATGGGTGCCGACAGAAAGACAGAAGAGAGGAAGACCAAGACTTGCATGGCAGCAGGGAGTGCAAGAGGCTATGACGGCAAGAGAAATGCCAGATGATCTATGGTCCAATAGAGAGGCATGGAGACTGAGAGCGGAGAAACGGCGACAGCTGTAGAGCAACTCCGTACTATATATATATGTCTATCCTAAACAAGTACTACTTCGTGTAAGGAGTTAAAAATTTGACTCCAGAACCATACCTTAAATTAAAATATGGAAGACAACTTAAGACATACTTTTTCTATTTACATTAGCTGGACTCTGCACTAAAAGCAGTGCACTTAACAATAACTTAAAACAATAAATAATACTGTATTTACCTGAATATATATAGACTGACTATAAGATGACTCCATAATTTTGAAGGGGCCTCCTGAGAATTTTTTACAATTTGAACTAATTCTTACAATTTAGTCAAAATAAAATTCAAAATTGTCTTATTGACTAGAAAATTGCTTTGTTAATGAGAATGTTAAAATCTAGATTTAGATTTTTTTGTTCCTTAAAATTGTTGTAATTATGGTTTTTGTTATTATATTCATCATCTTCACATGAATCAATGTTTCTTCCTTTTTTGGTTCTCCTACCATGCTGCAACATTTTCAGACTTTTTAGACTCCTTGAAAAGTTTTGCGCATTGAATTTATATCATTGTAAGACTTTTATCAGATGCCACCTAAGAATATTTTCTATCTGTCCTGCACTTGTTGATGACCTCCGTTTCTTTAATAGTTCACAAGGCAGATTTGCACTTGCCAGGCATCAAACCAAGATTCCATGCAACCTCGTCAAACATGCATGGTAATAAAATCTAGGCATTCATTTTCACATTGTTTTATTTTATACAATGCAGTTTCTTTGAGATTCTTTTTGAGTCTATTAAAACAAAGAATATTGACTCAAATCACTCGGCAAATGCGGTGGATGCCGAGAATGTGACTGCAAATATATTTCATATTGTAGAAAAGCGCGATATTTTTACCGTCTTCGCAGCTTATTGTTATATCATCATTTACGAGTTTTTTGTCATTGAATGGCAATGTTAAAACTTAAACCCTAACCGACTACGCTTCATGTAGGAATATAAGACAACCTCACATTTTTTTCACTGAGATATATAGGAAAAAACTTGTCTTATATTCGGGTAAATATTAGTAATTGTTTTAAAACTGAAAATTGTTTCATAATAACCAAAATTTGAACAGCCAGCCCTTAAACTGTGAATTAAAGTGTTACTCTGTGAGAAAAACCCTTCTAATATTGAAACCAGTTATTTAAATTGCAGAGCAAATCAAATAGATCAAGGTGATTTACTTCAATCTTTTGCAAATAGCACATTCGTATTCGCCAGATATAAAACAGTTTGCACAGACTCGTTGATCAGTACACTGTGAAACAATTTTGACAATTGCGAAAGGAAAAACCAAAACTGCATTATACATCCCTTTGAAGAAATAAATAGTTTTTTAAGTTTGATAGCAAATTTTTATTTTTTCTTATTCCTTAAATCTACAGCTAACTGCATTACTTGCATCATGTGTAATCAAAATGTTTGGTGTAAATGCATTCACAATTGAATCTTTAAATGAACATATTATCTGAAAATAACATAATTACAGAGATACATTTGTACGTCCAGCTGTTCTTATGTACAATTGGATTCACTCACAGCTCCTTAACAATAAAAAATTACAAGGCAATATGTGCACACATACTCGTACACCTTTAAATAAAGTTTTATGGTGCTTGAAGGTCAAATTCTGCATAGACCATATCAACTAGTTCTCCCTTTCTCTTTCCTGTCACTTTTTGACCTCTTCCCATTAGAAAAGTTTTCAACTGATCCACTTTTAAGTTTCCAACCTAAAAAATAAAAGATATTGTACACAAACATTAAAAACATGTCTTTGAATTAGCATTGAGTGTAGTTGATGTGTAATGAATGTTTCATATAATAATCATTAAAAGAAATTAAAATTTTTGTTTAATAGTATTAGAAACAACTTCTAACAATCATAAAAAAACACTGACATATGATAATACACTTCAGTTCATACACATAAGTTATTCAACTAAATGTGAGAATATTAATTTTACACTAAACAAGGAAATAAAAATGCAAATTTATGTAAAATTAATATTGTGGTTTGGCATGTGTCATGGCAGCAATAATTTTCCTTTTTAAATAAAAATCTCAGTTATTTTTGGAATTACTTTATTTATTTAAAATAATTAATAAATGTACAGGCAATGGTAAACTGATAATAACCTGAATCATTTCATAGACTTAGGCTGACAGCAGCGAATAACAGTCAGTTGTAAGCATTCATTTTATTTGTACAGATATGAAACTTTTGAGTATGTATTCCTTTATCATTTCTGTAATGAAATATCCTACTGTGGTGAATGTTTATCTGTATTTTAAGATTTTATCTCTGCATACTAATAAACACAAACAAAAGGATCGCGCTGCATGTTTGTTGCTCTATTTATCTAATTCATTTAATTATTAGTCCACTTTTTATCATCACGACTCTTCTTAATTTTCAAACTGAATCATAGAGAAAAGAGTGTATTGTGTATCTTGTTAGTGCAAAGAGAGGTTACTCCAAAACTTGCTCCACTCAGAGATAGCACCACCACTGCATGACTAGTTCCGCAGATGATTGTGCCAAGTAGTGTGAGCACAGGGTCTTTACACCCCTACCAATTTCACTACTTCAGTTCTCAGTTGCAGAATTTTCTTTTATTGCAGACAGTTTCCAAATAGACAACACAAATATCTTTTTTGTATACCAGCATTTTAAAGGACCATCTTCATTGCAAGGAATTGCTCATACAATAGCATTTTTATGGCACAGATTATGACATATTAGCCTTTAGCATGAATAATTGCAAATCTCAGGGAGATGGTAATAAACCAAACAGCTGACAACCGTTTCTTGCACAGATGTCAAGTACTTGTGAGTCACAATAAAGTTGTTTCACAGAACAAACTTTGATTCTGTTATAAATTTAGAAGGCCATTGAAAAAAAAAAAAAAAAAGGAAAAAAAAAAGTGTACGTAACTTGTTTATAATTCCTTATAGTTCTTTTATTGCATTAGTACAAATTTGAAAATTTGCTCCTGAAGTCACTTGTTTTCAAAATGTGTAATTATGGAATTAAGCTTGACATTATAAGCATAGTTGCATAATACACAATTTTTCTATGTTAATAGCAATACCAATAAAATATCACCCCTAAGAACTGAGATAGTGAAATCAGTAACGGGGGATAAAGAAGTAGAGTGAGAATCTGTGCACAGACTACTTGAGCACCATCTTCTGCAGCATTAAACTAGTAATAATATCTCTTAAGGGCACAAGGTTCATGAAATATGCGATAAGAAGAAATTTGCAATAGCTATAGTCCTATACAATAATTGCATGCAATAAAACATTCATCAAGGATAAACTCACAAGTTAATGCTACAAATAATGAGCAAAAAACAATTAAAAAGGAATAATAAGAAAATGTTCTTTACCACATACCTTCCCATTATTTGCAAGCTCTTCAATATCTAAATCTTCACTTTTAAGTTGCTTTACTTTCCTTTCAAAAGCATCGTTTGCAGCCATCCTCTTGCCTGGTTTGGCAGGAGTAATGAGATCTTTAGTGTTGAAAACCTCTTCAAACTTTAAATCAATTTTGTCTAATTTTTTCTTTATTGATTCATATTTCGGCTCTGCAACAACCACATTATTAAAGAAACAGTTTACATATTTTTTTACAGAAAATTTTGATAATCGAACAAATTCTTTGGTATCTTACTTGTAGTATCTTCAACTTCTCTTTTATTTGGCATTTCCAGAGCAAGAGCTTCAATTCCAGCCCACAAAGTTTGAAGAACAGGGTTCTGAAAATCATGTACTGAAAACTTGAATGTAAGCTTTGACACAACCTCAGCTGCAAACTTGCATTGTGTTTCTGTTGCATCTTCCATATTTTCAACCTCAATAGTTCGAATATTTGCTGCAAATAAATTGTAAAGAAATGTCAACAGTTTAAAGGCAGAATACAATGAATTGTACAATTTCCTCACTATTCTGAGAGCTGATAATTGAGGTGTGCTAATTAAGAGCCTATCATGGACCCTTTTCTGGGTTTTTCATTGAGCTTTTAATTTCCAATAACAGATACAGATCAAATAACTTACTAAAAGTGATTTGTTTTACAGAATGAAATTTTAATGCCATCCAGTCAGGAATCAAAATTCTTGTAAATTCAATGTAAATGATCATTACTCAAAATTTATTTTCATTTAGTTTTCTGCATATCATATAATGCACTGAAATATTATTTTCCAGTTTATTTTATGTTCTTTGGAAAAAGTACTATTATAAAATGTCGTAATATGTTGAATTAATATATGTACCGCAAGAATTGTGAAATTTATGAAAGAGTTTATTATATCAGCAGCACTTCCAATTTATGTTTGCCTCCACAGTTCTATTAAAGAATTGTGCTACAAACATTCAATTGTGTATTTCCTTAAAACCATTTTGATTACTCCCTTAGGAGAATGCTGAACTTTTCCCAGATTCTTTAAGCAAACATTCTCAGTTTCAACAGGTAGTTTCTAACGCATTACAAATGATACGCACCACAACATACTTATGTTATACATAAAATTATAAGCCAGATAACATACAGACGTAGGAAATAAAATAGTGGAGAAATTTGAAGAAGTAAACGTGATTGAGAGCAGACACTTGATATGCGACTCGATTTTTCTCTCACCAACCAATAAAGAAGAAATTTTAAAATAATAAACAACATGAAATTAAGTAAATTGGCCGGAACACATAATATTCCAATAAACACTATAAAAAGAATCTCTCCATGTATAGTTGAACTATTTGTACATCTTGTAAATAAGAGTATTGCTGAAGGCATTTTTCCAGACTGTTTGAAAAAAACCTGAAATAATACCAGTATTTAAGTCGGGAAATACTCAAAAGATGACTAAATTATAGGCCCATATCACTGACATTGAACTTTGCTAAGATCTAGGAAAAAGAGCTAAAAAATGGAATATCTGACTTTAATCACCAAACACATTATACATAAGTTTCAATTTGTTTTTCAGGAAAACAAAAGCACAGAAGAAGCACTAATGTATATGACTGATCAAATTTGTAGTACAGTAGATGAAAATTTTCCAAACTTAGCATTTGGTGTTGGATTTAGCAAAAGCAGTTTACACAGTGAACCATAAGATGTTATTAGTTCAACACACAACTATGGGATTACTATTACAACTATTTAGAGGGATCATGCTTAAAAGCTACCTTACTAATATGAAAGAAGTAGTTAGAATCAATAAAACTATTAGTAGCCAGATGGAGTTAACTTTTGGGGTGCAACAAAGAACCCTGGGCCCCATATTATTCATATTGTAAATAAATGATCTATATGATGTTCTGCCGAAAGGCGAATTCATAGCTTTTGCAGATGATACTAGTCTCTTCATAAAAGGTAACTCATGGCTAGAAGTGGAAAACCTTGCTGAAGCTAAACTGAGTACAATTGCGAAATGCTTGAGTACAAATTACCTAACTTTAAATATATTTAAAATGGTTTTTGTGACTTTTGGTAGTTACATAGATAGTATACTATTAAATATTGAGTCGCTGTCCTCATATTGTTAGAGGTTATATCAAACACTTGGATGAAATTATTGATTGTAATTTGAAATGGGGACAAGATATTTCTTATTTTTACTAACAAATTGCGAAATCTGATCTATGTGTTTTATAATCTACGACTTATTTTCGGTACAAAAAATCAACTGAAAATGATCTACTATGCGTTGTTCAAGGCAATTGTTACATACGGCATAATTGTGTGGGGTGGTACCAATAAAAACACCTTAAAACAGTTTCAGGGTATTCAAAACGGAATTTTGAAAATTATTTATTAGATTATATTAGCAATAGGGTACTTAACTTGTTGAGTGAGTATATCAAATATGTTACGCATACCTCTAGTAAAAAGTCAAAGAGAATCAGAGGAATTTTGATAGACTTCTAAGCAGATACTGTCTCATCCCTATTCACACCATCCAAATGAGAGAAAAGAAAAAACTCTTGAAAAACTAAATATATGTGAATGTTATAATTATGTGTGTATGTATTTTTTGGAGATTCTTGCTGCTTCTTTTTAAACTTTCCATCATATAATAGCTTAGTGTTTGTTTTTAATGTTTTACGTTCTTAGATTGTTTAATTGTTTGAGTGATTACAGGCACATCAACTACCTGGGTCATTAGTCCCATAAGTGTAGCACATGTATTACCTAGGGCGGTAGTGGCAATCTTTCGCTAGCTGTATGGTGAGATCCGGCACCAACCTACCGTCGGGTAGTGGGGTTTTCCTCAACAAGGTATCTCCCACAAGCAGGGCACCGCCCCATCCGGGACAAGCTCTAAGCTCCCGACCGGTCTCCTGGTGTGCGTGTGTTTGTGTAGTGCGTGTTAGTGTAAGTGTATGTGTAAGAGGAGAGGATAGGAGAAGGATGAGGCAGGAAAGATTGAGCGGTCCGTGGCCCATTTGCCAGGGTACTGTTCCAACATTTGCTTGGTGTTGATCTGAGAAACCACGGAAAACTACAGATCACAGCAGCCAGACAATAGAATTCTCCTCCAGACAGCAACTGAATTCGACCTAGCTGACAAGTTAGTGTCGAAAATCCTGCCACAATCAGGACATGAACCTAGGACCTGCAGGACATCAATTGATGCCCTGAGCCATCTCACCTGATTTGTTCTTAGAGCGTTTATGAATTTTTTTACCTAATGTAATGTCTGTGGCGTTTACCTAAAAACATTCCCCTTTAAATTACTTCATTTAAATGTGAGGACAGTGTTGGTAGTTGGGTTGGTGGATAGAATGGTGAACTTGTCAGAAACTATGTATTACAACAAGAATTTAGAATTGATTTTCAAGTTACTTACTTGCCACTAACTAGCCACTAACATTTAGTAGAAAATTTTTTGAGAGAAATGTAGTAGAAGAAAGTAAGATCTTGTAAGAATTGTTTTACCATATGTTACTAACGTTAAAAACAAAATAAAAAAAATGAATATAAAGAAAAGTTTAACATTAGTAACATTGATAAAACTATCCAAAAAAAACACCAACAGAATGTAGTAAGTGTAAAGCCCATGTGGGTCAGACCTGTACAAGGCTGAGTGAGCACTAAAAAAATATAAGTAAGGGTATTCAAAACTATAATTCCATATCCAATCATAGAATAACTATGATACATGAATTTAATGTCAAAGAGACTGAAATTCTATGTATTGAATCAAACAAAAAGAAGATGTTAATTTTAGAAATCCTTCATATTAAAAATAATGAAACAATACATCCTATAAGGGGAGTCAAATTTGTTTACAAAATGTTACGATGGAGTCATGCAATTTCTTGGAGATCCTTAGTAATATTGGCAGATACATAGTAATGATTCAGCTTTCTCTTTGCCTTCTTGGGGTCTGTGGCACACGGGTGTATAAAGTTTGTTAAGATAGTTTGTTAAGTGATGTAGGTATAATTTGCACTGAGATAATCTTTGAATTTGTTAATGTTTGATTTATGTGGAGTAGAAAATATTTTTATGGAGTGATGTAGATACAATTTGTACTGAGATAACCATTGTATTTTCAACTGTAGAGGTATGTAGACTTTAAGTGGACATGATGTTTTAATAGTAATATATAATGACGATCACAAATATTTCATTTTGTTATGTAATATTGATACATTACAAGTCTAAGTATATGAGAAATTTTATAGATTAACACAAGTGGATTGTAATATTGTTTTATACTTTAATGTGTTATAGACTGAAGATATAGTAAATTGTACTCCGAAACATGAAAAAATAACTTTGTGAGTTTTCAATAAATAAACAAAAATGTATGTTGTCTATAATAATAAATGATGCTTTATACAAACCAATCAAATGTTTGAAATGACAACAGTGGCAAATTAAATGTTAAAAAACAAATATTCATATTTGAATATGAAAGAGACTCAATCCAAGTAACATACTAATGATACTAATGGCATTACATTGACAGCAAATTAATTTTCTAAAAAGGGAGTTACAAATATCATGCATGGCATTACTAGTATCTGCCTTTACATTCAAAGTTTTTGATTTTTTTAAGATTTGAAAATACATTAACATTGCAGTTAACTTTCTTTTATATTGGTTGTTTTCAATTTCTAGAATTTAACATCATCACACTGCATAAGATAGTTATTAATGAATATAAGCTTCATAATAATATTGTCTTTGCGTTTTTATTCTAGTTTTTAATGCACACTTTGTAGTTTGTTCTCGCTTCTTGTTGTTCATATTGCACTCCGGTTCTTTACATGGCATGGCTAACCTCAAAGGGAGAAGAAGCTAAACATGGAGGCCATTGCTTCCGGAAGTTTGTTCTAAGAGTAACCACTTTGGTAGTAATAAAATTAGAGTATTATGCTTGCTTGAATTACGTTTTTAATTAGTATCATAGAGGTCTCAGAGTTCAGTATTTAAAAAAGATTCCATGAAGATTAGTGTTATAATCCAAGTGTAAGATCTTATACATCTTGATCATGTCAGCTTGTTTTCTTATATCACCTAGCAATAGCAGTTCAAGTTAAGCTAGTTGCTTTGCAAATGTGATTTTCATATTCTCAAAAATTAAAAACTACTTCCTAAATCTTCATTGACACACTACATGTTACAATTTTAGGTCACAAAAAAGTTCTGATAATCACCAAGGGAATAATCAACTTTTTGATAACAAAAATAAAAATAACAACACTTTACACCACCACTATCATCATTAATCCCAAAAGTAGAAACAACAAATTTTTCAATAATAATATAAAAAAAAACATGAGAAGGGTGAGGTTGAGCTAACCACATGGGCTTCTTCCTCGACAATGGAGTGAAAGGTACTGAAGCACACAAGTCAACCAATGTGTCACAAGTCTGGCACAAAGGGTTAACATAAATAAAAATATATTAATCAAGCACAATAACATCCAAATTATACATGCATAAAAATATATACAGAAAGCTGAATATTTTAAAACATATCAGTCTGATACGTACCAGATGAAGGTAAAGCATATGCATGAAAACCACCAGCTATTTCTTGAGCACCTGATTCTGAATTAAGTTGTTCCAATTGAGGAAAGAATGCAAAATGTTTGGGTTGAGCAACTTGCCTCAGTACTCCCTGACAAATCATTACTTTTCCATGATGTGCACAGCGATTCAATAAAGCCGCAAAAGTCTTCCTACTTCCTACACAAACACACACATTCACATAAATTCATAAAATAAACCACTAAAGTAGTAAATCAGTGTCAGAAAGTAAACTTTGTAAGCTGCTCAAAATGAATAATAAAAAAAGGTAATTATGATCATTTCATGATACAACTATCACAAACATCCTAGAAGAATCTCCATGACTGAGAAAAAATTCTGCTTTCTAAAAAATCAAAACAATGTGAAGTTTCAGTACATAAGATGAAGAAAAAGAAGAAGGAGGAGGAAGAAGAAGAAAGAGAAGGAGGAGGAAGAAGAAGGAGGAGGAGGAAGAAGAAGGAGGAGGAGGAGGAAGAAGAAGGAGGAGGAGGAAGAAGGAGA